>JAOXJP010165336.1:0-12792 GCA_025762735.1 Platanus orientalis
ACTTGGCATTTACCCCCTCTCTAGTCTCATCAATCAACACAACATCATCAACAAATAGCATACACCATGGCACTTCCCAGCCAAGGACAAGAATTTAATCCTAGCTGTAGTCTGAATTTGGTATCCTATTTTAAAATAAGAGTGACACTAGTATATCTTGTACGAATTTACTCAGAATGCAATTATTTTTTGGTGAACACTCAGAATGCATGCTTGATTTCTTTATGTGCATTTCTTGAAATATTCTAGAGCACTGGATATTAATTATGTAATCTAAATTTCAATTTCCATAAATCTGACTTGGATAAATTTTCAGTTATTTGTTTAGCATTTTACGAGTGTGCACCTTTCAAAGTGGTTGGGTGATGCACTACTTAAAAAGCAATGAGCCCCTTCCCAAAACATTGATATGGCTATATGGGGTATCAAACACTGGAATCCTGAAATACTGTTGCCAGTTTTTGTTGGTACCGAAACTTCTTAGAGTAACAATATGTTAACACAAAGGTTTTCCATTGTTGATAAGGAGCATACTAAATTAATTGTACTTGACCGGCTCAGGGGACAACCTAAAAGACTAATTTATAATTAATACCTTTGACAAAGTGTGGGTGGATATCTAGGTTTCCACATGAAGTATTTTCTGCATATGTCCTTATATATGTCCGACCGACTTTTGATCATTTGCAGTTAGTTACTATCTTGTGTTTATGCAGCTATCAGCTTAAATTGTGATTTTGCTTTTACTATCTTCTGATTTTTGTGGAAGCTTGTCAAATGATAAAAATATTGTATGTTTTCATATGGAAGTGCATGTTCCTGCATGACACTGTAATCAGCTGAAAGTTTATGTAAAAATTGGTTGCCTGATGTAGCTAGCATCTTGGGTGCCATTATTAGCATTGGATTTCATGTAAGGTAATTTTGATATTTTGCAGATAATTTTTTTTTATCTCTAAAGTTGAGAAATGGTGAATATTGAATTCTAGAAGTACATTTTTAGAATCATTAGTACTACAAAATAGCTTAAAGCTTTGGGAAGCTTTTTTTGGTGCGTCTGTCAGGAAAAAAAATATTCGTATGGTAGCATGGCATATTACGTTTATGGCTTGTATTTGTTCTGCTTGTTGAAGGTGCAATCCAGGTGATTACAGTGAAGGTTGGAATTGCTGTGTTTTGAAACCAGGCATCTTTTTTTTAATACTTTCTTTGTGATTGCAATGAACGTTGGAACTGCTACTTACTTGGCTACCCCAAAGGAGAGAAGGTGAAATTGCGATTATTCTCCAGTTCTAGGTGGTGAATGTTTTGGGAAAAATAGGGGATGAATGTTGAGTGGTCACTGCATGAATTAAACATACAGCTCTCATCTCTTCCTCAGCTTTTAAGCCATCAAGGGGTGTAATGTGCATTGTTACTGAATTGATTACTTGTATGCAAAAGTATCTATTTCCACTGCTTCTGCCAAGTCCTTGAGCTTACAAAATTTATTCATTAACCTATTTTGTCTGATTTCTGTTTTAGGTAGAGCAAGTAGGAAGAAAATTAAACAACGCTTGTAGTGTAAAGAGTTGTTGTTCGTCATTATCAGTATGTGTTGCTATTAATATTATATATATTGTTTGTTGTAGGATTGCCTTGTTTCTCGACCTTTAAATATACACAGAATGTAGGGATACAAAGATCTCGCTTCTGGCACTGTAAATTTTAAAATTTCCGGGCCTGTTTGCTTTGCTCTTTTAAAATCTAGAATCATGTTTTTATGTCTCGAATCGGTTTAGGGGCGTGTCAAACTGTATGCTTTATTGGAAAAAGTGGAAAAAAAATTGCTTGAATGTGGTATTCGTATTTTTTTACTTCTAGCATTCTTGCGTGTTAATAACGTGTATCGTTGGTTGATGTGCCGAGTGGTACTAAACTCTACCTGGTTCCTAAGGTCGGGCCCGTGTGCTGATTGTTTCATTGTATTCTCACTAATAAAACCTACTTGGTTGTGGGTGCATCAGGTAACGGAGTATCCACCTTATCATGGGCAAAGGATACTCTGCAGTTGAAAATTCCTGGTGCTGTTCAGTGCATCTACGTCGCGTAGAGTTTTGAATTACAGGAGGGAAATTTTAAATTATTGGCAACGTTGTGTGCACTTGAATACACCCCAAATAGCCGCCAGGTCTTCTATCTGCGGGGGATCTGTTGCCCTTAGTCATGGTGCTCTCTAAACGGTATTTTAATTTGTTAATTTGTGCAGTTTAATGGAAGATAATTTAGGAAATAGGCAACTGTGTAATGTCTTGGATATCCCTTGATGGTGTGCTATATTGTGATTTGGGACGTGCAACTTTTGTGACCTGCTACAGGGTTGGTGTGAGTTTGGAGGATCTTCCTTTCGAATGGAGAGGTATCTCTAGGGCTACTGGATTTTTATTTGGACTTGATTTATTCTGTCCAAGGTCGATACAGATTCAAGGGGATTTGTTTGGATTAATCCGGTCTGTTCAGGATATGTATGAGTATAATTATTGTATGAGTATAATTATATTGATTTGTTCCTACTAAATATTTGAATAACCCCCAAATGTCTTGTGATGAAAAATTCTGTAGCGTCTGGTGAATTATAAGCTGACAATTGTTGTGTTGGGGTTAAAAAAAAGTCCAAAAAAATTCCTCAGGTGAAAAAGTAGGTGTTCAAAAAGAGGCCAAATTCAAAAACAGATCATTTGTCAGTCAGCGGTATGCCTACAGGGGTCTGTCATCACAGATAATCATTCTTCAATCGAGAATGTAAGTATATGCAGAATATATATATATATGATCATGGATAATGTTTAAAAATATGTTGGATATTTAAACATATCCACAGATGGATCTTGGATCTAGATAGATCCGTTTCATGTTCAGTTTGTTTATAGCCTTGGGTATTTGCAGACCCGAACCTGGGCATAACATTACTCCTAACCAGGGAATTTTGTGAAACAGATCATCTTTTGTATTTGTTAGAGCAGCCTCCTTGGCATATTTATTTAGTGACCTCTAGGGTTTTTTTTTTCCTTTAATGAAACATGGAGACAAGGTTTCTGTATTTGAAAGTGAAGGTGATGAGAAAGGTTTTCATTATTCATTATTTAAAGAGAATTACAGGTGTGACAGGTTTCTAGGTTTTCTTGTATCTTGCGTTTGAGCTTAGGAAAAGAATTATATATTTAAGTGTAACTAGTATTATATAGTAAATAATGGACACCACTCATAGATGCAAGCGTGTTGGCTGAATTATGTAAAACCTTGTCTTGTTTCTGTGCTTGTAGATGTTTTTGTCAAGAGTTATTATTTTAGGCATTATTTGTGAGTGATATTGGCCCCATGTCTTATCTGGGTTGTTTCCACCTTGTCTGAAAATTAGCGTTGCGATGGTTACGCAGGGGCACCACTGCTTTCAGAAAAGAGTGCAGCTTGCAGTAGTGTAACTACTCTAGTATAAGGTTAGGGTTTGATGTGTGGGTGTGTATGAGAGAGAGAGATGTGCCTTCTCAAACTTATATAAGCAATCCCTAAGCCTAAATTTTTTTGGCTTCAAACCTACAAATTAGTCCCAGCTACAGGGACAGGTCCACTAGCTCTAAGTCTAGGTGAATGGATAAAAAAAGCTCACCTTAACGAATGCTAACCACTGCTCCTTGTCAGGTGCTGGGCATGTCAGTGCCGAAAGTGAATATGTGCCCCCCCAAAAAAAAAGTGAAAATCACTTTTCAATGCTGATGTGTCCACCTTTGACAAGGAGCAGTGATGAGTGTTTGTTAAGGGAAGCGTTCATAAACCGGTCCCGGAGTCTGGGCTTGTAGATCATAATCCATGCACTGCTACTAAGCCTAAGTGCTTAAACCATTAATTAGGCCCCAAGCCCAAAAAATTCCTTCATGGGATTCACATGAAGGATAATTTAAATAAATAAAATTAAATTCCCCACACTAAACAAGAAAAGATATGCCAATTGATGGATATGTCAAAATTCACAGATTACCTTATTGCCAAAAAATTCTAAGGTGTCCCACTGATTGCAGGGAAACTTTCAGCTCAGTACTATAATTTTATCATTGATAGAATTCGGAAAAGACTTACAAGCTAGAATCAGATTCATCAAATAAGTGTTGTAAAACTGTTATATTTATTAGTCAGGTTGCTTTCGTCTTTTACTGTGAAACAGATTGAATCTTTATTTGCTTATTTTTTGTGCACAGGCCCAGATCTTGGTAGGAAACTCCACTCAGTGAGCTGAGCATCCATTTATAAACCTTATGAAGGAGGATTAAACATTATAAGGGTCATAGAGACGAATACTGCAGGAATCATGAAACAAATATGGTAATGGGTTAAATGGATCTATGCCAAATTCCTCAAGAAGGGCTCGATTTGGATAATTAAAATTCTCTCTGATTATTCGTGGTTGTGGAAAAAAGTCCTGAAATTTTGGGATGTGATGGTTTACTTAACACTCTCATTAGGAATGGGGCCAGTACCAAACTTTGGCTGGACCCAAGGCATCCGGAAGGAGTTTTAATTTATCAATTAGGTGAATGAATTTGGTATATATGATGCTGGGACGAGTAGGGACAATTTGGTTTCTTCCATTTCCCAATGAGGAGGCTTGGTCATATCTAGAGAGGGTGGACATGTTACATTACCTTGAGTAGAATAAGGTGATTTGGAAGCCAAATCCGAAAGGGATGTTTACAACTATATCAGCATGAAAAATTATCTGAAAGCCAGCTATGAAAATAGAGTGGCATGATGTGATATTGGCACTCAAACGCTATCTTCAAACATAGTTTCTTAGCTTGGCGAGTGATGTCCCGTCTTTGCAAGTTGAAGATCATGTGGATATCACAATGTTGCTTATGTTGGAATAACGGAGAAATGGATGGGCATCTCTTCTGGTGCATGTTCACTAAATCCATGTGGAGAGATATGTTAAACCGCTTTCATCGAGTTCTTTTTATGCCGAGTGCAAGTGGATACGACACACCTTCAAGGGGAAATCCGTCTATTATGCGATTGCTAAGTTATCTATTTTATGCTACTCTCTATCATATCTTGCACGAGAGAAACCAAAGACAATTTGGTAACACGAGAAGATTCATCCAATCAATCATTGGCATGACAGTTTCTGAAGTACAATCTAATATCAGTCCATCCAAGGCTACATGTGCTCGTAGACCTATGGGAAGTAATATTAGCTCAAAGTGGAACTTTGAGACAACTACTACGTTTGTTCAGCCTAAAATGCTTACTTTGCCAAGACCACCGACTGGGCTGTGCGGACGCTGACCCCTAACCTGCGCCGACGTCCGCCGATGGTCAAGCGGGCGGAAACATCAGTGCCAAAAGTGATTTTCACTTTTTGGGGGCGTGTGTAAATCACTTCTGACACTGATGTGGCTGCTCTTTGACCTAGGCATTTGCCTATGCCGAGCGTAGAAAAGCCTTGCTGCCGACGGGGTGTTATGCGTTATCTTGTGATGTCTCTATAGCACTGCAAAGAAGTAGCTATGGAGGTCTAATTTGGGAAGACAAGGGTAGCCTGATCATTGGGTATGGAGGCATCACATCTCAAACACATGTTCTATTGGTGGAACTTCATGCTTTGTGATGACGAGGTATTTGGACCCGAGAGGACCGTTTTGGGAGGAGCACTACAAGTCTGGTAGTCACACGTATGCAAGACATCTGGTAGACCGATGAATAATAATAAGCCACCCAAGGATAAATGACCGTCATATTACCATCTATGATCACCGAGCCGACCGAGCAACATGACGACTGATCCGACTAACCAACATAGTAACTAAGGTGATTGAGTGATAGGTACCGACCGCCATTAGGACAAAAAGACAGTAGCAAGATGTGGAATGATGTAGGAGAACAACTAATCCGACATTGACATGTGCACCACTCATCCACGTTCCTTTAACCAACTTGGGGAATATTCCTGATAAGAACTACACAGTGGTACAGTGTCAGAGGGGGGGGACCAAGCGTAACTACTAGAGAACCCCCATATAACAGAGAGAATTTAAGAGAAGAAGGTATGCATAAGTAACCCAAGTGAGGGCACGCAAGAAATTTCCAACTTCCGATCACTGACTTGAGTGTTGTAGGGGTGTAGGCCAGTGCCACACTGAAGCTATTCACTGTCTTGGTGCAGGTGGGATCTAGAAGCAAGATTCCAGATCGATGGTGACCAAAGGACTATCTTGGTGAGTCGGGATATGACATCATCAGCTGGCGCCGTCTATGAGAACTCTGAAGTGATTTCCGGCAAAACAAAGGTCATATGGTTAGAACTCGGTTTGGAACAATGGAAGCCCACATGAATTCCTCATCCACAAATGATCAAGGCAGGAGGGAAGATGAGGTGGTTAGGATTGCAAGCTTGGAACAATAGATACAAGACCTCAACTGAAATATGGAATGAATGACAGAGCAGAACCAAGAACTAAGTTGTAGGTTCATGGAGGGGATAAAGCACCAACATTCTAGTGATGAAGAGACCTAGAAGGCTGCACACCCTGGGCCATAGATCGAATAAGGGCATGGAAAAGAGAGGTAAAGAAATAACCACGGCCTGGGGGCCTCCGCATCTTAGTAGATTAGCGACCTAGGTGGAGGGGTCACTATCGAACAAGAGAAGTGGATAAAGAAGATGCAACATCAACTAGACGTGGTGATGAAAGCCCTTTGAGGCAAAACCCCTTCAACGGTTGAGGTCTTGGTGCAAAGGACCGATCATCCATTTTCCTCAATGATCATGTCTTATCCTCTCCCCAAAAGGTTAGGGATCCCTCAAATGGAGCCCTTCAACAGAAGTCAAGACCTATTCGACTATCTCGAGACATATAAGACCTTGATGCTCCTGCATGACTATTCGGATGGGGTCATGTGTAGGGCTTTCCCAGCCACCCTGAAGGGATTAACGCAAAAATGGTTCAATAATCTTCAGCCGAACAGCATCAACTTGTTTTCTAAGTTGAGCCAGTCGTTCGCCAATCACTTTATAGGAAGGAGACATTATTGTAGGCCTACGACTTAGCTACTAAATGTTAAGCAATCGAAGGGAGAGTCATTAAGAGATTACGTCTCCCATTTCAACCAAGAAGTGATGTAGGTAGATGACGATAACGAGAAGGTGGTGCTTACGGCCTTCATGGGTGGGTTGTTGTCCACCAAGTTCCTATTCTCTCTTTTCAAATCCTCGCTGAGCAACATGGCTGAGCTGATGCTTCGAGCCCAGAAGCACATGAATGCAGAAGATGCGATGGTGGCAAGGAGAGATAAGGGAAATGAACATCAAGAGCCAATGAAGAAAAAAAGGGACGAATGACTAAAAGCTGTGGAAGGTGAATCAAGAATGAGGGAAATGGCCGATCGAGTGGTGAGACTGAGGGAGGCACGAGCACCTATTTGGCAAACACAGGTTTATACCCCACTCAATTTACCCCTCGAACAAGTCTTTATATACATATGGGATAACCCATCCTTAAAATGGCCTGAGAAGCTCAAGACCCCTCTGGAGAAAAGATCCCAAAGGAAGTATTATCGGTTTCATCAAGACCACAACCACAACATAAAAGATTGTGTCGACCTGAAGGAGTAGATAGAGACACTCATCCGGCAGGGCAGGTTGAGACATTCCATTGCAGACCACCCTCAGACCTTGCCAAGGGCAGAAGAAGAGCCTTTGAGTCGAAATTTTTTTGAATCAGAGTCACTATGAGGGATAAAGGTCATTTTTGGAGGATCTTCTAGAGGGTGCTAATCAAATTCAACTCGAAAAGCCCATGCATGGGCGATGAGAGCATCACAAATGGAGGTTTACTCAACAAGCAGACCCAAAAAATGTCCCCGAATCACTCAACAAGATATCATGTTTACTGAAGAAGATTCTCGGGGAGTGCAACACTCACATGATGATGCCTTGGTTGTCACATTAGTCATATCTAATCACCGAACCAAAAGGGTACTTATAGACAATGGCAGCTCGGCAGATATCTTATACCTATCCGCATTTAGACAAATGGGAATCAGAAGAGACAAGCTTAGACTAACAACGACGCCTCTGGTAGGGTTCACTGAGGACAAATTATATCCATCGGGATCATCACACTCCTAGTAATAATCGGGGTTAGTCCTCACCAAGTGACCAAGGTAGTTAACTTTTTGGTTGTCGATTTTCCCTCAACATACAACGCCATCATCAGCAGACCAACGCTAAATAAAATGAAGGCTATTACCTCTATTCACCACTTGCTAATGCGCTTTTCAATTGAGGAGGGAATCGAGGAGGTCAGAGGTTACCAAACTACTACCCGAGAGTGCTATGTAGCATCTTTAAAGGAGAAAGTGTCAAAGGAGGCCCTCATCATCGATGACATAGAAGATAGAGAGGATGTCTAGCTGAAGCAGACCAAACCCACAGAGGATCTAGAGGAGCTGAACATTAACCCTAATAAACTAGAAAGGGTCGTTTAGGTTGGAAAGATGCTCTTTAAAGAATTAAAGCTCTGCTTGCGGAAACTCTTGATGACCTATAGGGACGCCTTCGCATGGACGCATGCAGACATGCTAGGGATCGACCCGAGGGTAATCACACATAAGCTGAGCATCGATCCTTTAGCAAGACCGATCAGATAAAAGAAAATAACCTTTACCATTGACAGAAACCAAGCTATTGCTGAAGAGGTGGATAAATTGTTAAAAACAAGGTTCGTACGAGAAGTCACCTACTCTGACTGGATCACCAACGTAGTGTTGGTCAAGAAAACCAATGGTAAGTGGAGGATGTGTGTAGACTTTACCGACCTCAACAAGGCCTTTCCTAAAGACAACTTTCCACTCTCAAGAATAGATGCACTGGTTGACTCTACCTCCGGCCACACTCTGCTCAGTTTCATGGATGCATTCTCCGGTTATAAACAAATACAGATAAAGGAAGGAGATTAAGAGAAGACATCATTCATCACTGACTGAGGCACGTATTGTTATAAAGTTATGCCATTCAGATTAAAAAATGTAGGGGCCACTTATCAAAGACTGGTAAATAAAGTGTTTGAAACATAAATAGGGAGAAATGTAGAAGTTTGTAGATGACATGTTAGTGGAAAGCATGAAAGCCGAAAAGCGTATAGATGACCTGGAGGAAGTTCTCTGCACCCTCAGGAGGTTCTAAATGAAGTTCAACCCTACTAAGTGTGCCTTCAGGGTGTCGGCAGGAAAGTTCCTTAGTTTCATGGTTTCTCACAGAGGAATCAAAGCCAATCCTGAGAAAGTTGAGGCTATATTGGGCATGAAGTCTCCGTAGACCATAAACGAGGTACAACGACTGGTAGGAAGAGTTGTGGCCCTCAGCTGATTTATCTCAAGGTCCACGAGCAGATGTTTTCCTTTCTTTCACCTTTTAAAAAATGATTCGAATGGATGGAAGAGGCTGACCGATCGTTTTAAGATCTTAAGGGACACTTGGCGTGTCTATTGACCCTTAGCCACACTATCCAAGGGGAGGACCTGTACTTATATCTAGCTGTATCAAAGGTAGCTATAAGTTCAGTTCTGGTTTGAGATGAGTGTGGGCCTCGATTTTTGCACGACGAATAAATCCCTTTTGAAAAGAGACTTGCCTATCACAGGAAATATCCCATGTGATTGGGGGTCACCACCATCCTTTTTAAAAATGTGGATGGGCATAAATTTTGAAAATGAAATAAGTTTAAATTTTGAAGAAGGTTTGAAATGTCTGACTCCATACTTAAACTGGTCGACTTTTAGAGATTCCTAGGTAAGTCGTTCACTTATGAGTTGGGGAAGGTGTTAGGCACCCCACCTCATCTGCTTTTGAGGTTCTGTACTTGAAACCCATTACAGTCTAATGGTCAATTTGGTTTATTATTTATTCATCTCATCTATTGCTTTTTATCTCGTTGTGTTGAGATTAAGCAAAGAATCCACACGCCATTTCTGTTGAAATTTCGGCAGCATAACGACTGTAATATGGACCCCTAGGGATGAATACTGATCCCCATGTCACTTTCTTCAATAACCTGATAGTCTACAGATCAAGAAAAACACTCCAAATATATATCATATATCCACAACATCATCACTGTCCACCCAACAGCTCCGTATCCATACACATCCATGTTATCTTATATTCATCCAAATAAACTAACTTGAACCATCAAGTAAAATATCTATAAAATTTTAAAAAAAGAATCAAAACAAATTTTATCCATAACCTCTAATACATCCTCCTAAGCTATTGGGTGGGTCAAGTCACTAACATATGCCAATTACCTGATATGTCAAGCTCAAAGTTGGCACCATTGCATTGTCACCCTATAACCATGCCCTTTGGAAGTCTCCTGTATATGAGATTGGTTGTGATTAGGAAAGTCATTTTTATGGAATGAAAATAAGCTAAAGTGATCAAGTTTATAAACATTCCTTTTTTGTTGATTCTCATGTGAACATACAAGACCATAAGAGGTTAGTACACAACAATACCACTCATTTATACAAGAGAACTAAGTAAACTAGAACCATGCCATAAACAATAAAAAAAACTCTTAATGTAATCAAACTGAACTTATGCTAAGCTGAACTAAGTAAATGAGGACATGTTCACACTTTAGTAAGTAAAACTCAAGGAGAGAACTATATTAAGAATTGAATTTGAGATTTGAATGTACCAAAAGAATATACAACAAAAACAATATAACTTACCATGTTTGCAATTAATTCAACTGTTAGCTAAAATTTGAATGTGAAAGAATACCTTAGATGCTATCAACTCTATGAAGGATTACATAAAGAGTTAATTATATCTTAGAGGGTATTTTTGAATGAAGACATAAAGAATACAGATAAACCAGGAGTTAGAATACTTAATATAAAGACTTTGAGCAATCATCTAAGAATAAACACCTAGTCTAGAAAGAAACAAGAAAATGAAAACATAGAATGATATCAAAACCTAATAGAGTTGCAATGCAGGAGTTCCCCTTTTTTTGTATGAAAAGCCCCAAAACCATAAGATAACAAGTTTATGAGAAAACAAAGTACCCATGCTAGAAAAATAATATTATTAACGAAAGTCAAGTATTTAGGATGCAATGAAGGTTGTATTTACATATAAAAATCATTGTGATAGAGCTGATGGTTTCTAGTGGTTCACAAGATAAAAATGAATACAAAAAAAGACATTAATATGATTTATTTGGGTTTGAATGCAAGAAAAGATCAGTTAACTACAAAGGGAAGATATATAGAACCAATAAACTTAATTAATGAGCTTTTAACAAAGGGGTTGGTTAAACTAATATGAGAAGTTGACATGGAAAGAGTGTTAGCCATTGTTTTGGCATATATGGGATGATGAAGTCAATGACATGGGAGGGGATCTATGTAGCTTTGGGCTATATCTAAATATGCAGTCCAATTGGAAACTGATGAGCTCAAATGATGGGGATAGTATTCCATTTCTCTATTATTTTTAATGCTAAGGTTCGCTTACCTTTGCATCAAAATTTGGACACAGAGCTGATGGCAAACCAGAAAGATATAGCAGTGGGTCATAAAAAAAATGATATTGATCATATAAATGGTGAGACATGAGTGGGTGGAATTGGAATTTGCCTCTCCCCAACTACCTCCATGTTAGGCAAGTTTGATGATCTCAACAGTCATAACAAGTCCAAATATTCACAACAAGATAGATGAAATTTTAAACTTTATTTGAGAATACCCTACCCAAAAAAGAAAAAAAGAAAACTCAATACACTTTAATGCAAACAGGATTGAAAGACAAGACTAATATTGGAACCATCATTAGGACCAAGTAGATAGCATCAAAATTTTATGCACAGTTTATAGGAATTAAGAAACCTCTATTCAGATTTTCAGGAAACCAAAACAAACACCAAAAGAAAATAAAAATATATGGAAAAAGACTGGTACAGCCACATAAAAAAAATGCTCAGGAAACGAATAATTAATCAAAATGAATAACCAACCTTAAGAAAGGATAAACAATACAACATAAATTCACCCATTATTAATGATATGGCAGGCCAAGATGAGACAGAGCATATAAGTCATATTGGCTTCAGATCTGGGCAGAAGTTCAACAGGCATATGGTCTACTCAAGAAGCACACGATGCTCACTTGATCTCGATCTCACCATCCTCTTAGAAATAGGGATAAAAGAATAGAATAAGACAAATGAAAATAAATAACTGGCTGCGAATCCCTGTACAATGTGTCTTCAAATATATTAGAGGTCACAAGTAAAGATTTTACAACCTCAAAACTACCACTAAATTTCCAGTCTTAGTTTCAACAAGAAAGGCCAAATTCCTTATCTATCATGAACAATACCAACACAAAGGGGGCAGAAGAAATCCACTCAATTTGAGTTTTAAAAAAATAAAACTGGACAACAAAACAAAAAAATGGAATACCAGAAAACTACATGAGACCTGGCTCATGTGTGCAAAACCATTTAAAATTCTGGTAGCAGTACCATTTAAAAAAGTCCCTAGCCTTCACCACATTGTCTGACAACACTAATATATATATATATATATATATATATCGATGCCAAAAGTGTTTATCAACAACATCATTTATCAAAACTAAATGAAATGAAATAGCAGCCCAAATCATTTGGCAGCACTGCTATCAAACAATTTCATGTAAAAAAAAAAAAAAGAACGTATCTTTACAAGATGCCCCATCATGTATAAATT
>JAOXJP010165347.1:0-11649 GCA_025762735.1 Platanus orientalis
ATGTAGTGAGGATCAGTTGTATCTTCAGATTTAGTTACATTACAATTATTTGATATTCTTTAGTTTGTCAGACTGATGTTATTTCATTTATGAGATTGGTTTGGTTTATTATTCCACTACGAGAGAGATTATTGTGATACGATGATTAGGATATGATATCCACTGTATATAAATAAATAAATAAATAACAAAATATATAGCATATGCATATTTATATATAAGTATACGTTCTGGGAATGCTGCACACTGGACTTCGGGTTCATTAGTGCACTACGGGTTCGGGGTGTGACACCATTGCTTTAATTCTTACTTGTAATGGTAATAGTTTGCAAATAAGGAATGAAAAGTATAGGAAAAAAGTTGGAAGAAATAAAGAAGATAGAGTGTAGGAAGAATGGAAAACGTAAGGAAGAAATGTGTATTTGGAGGGAGAGAATGATGTGTGATTAGAAATTTAAATATGTTTCTTTTTTAATGTTATAAAGGGGTAATAAAGCCTATTCATATTGGGGTATTTTGAGAATTTTATTTTTGAGTTTAAGTGAGATATACTTAGAAATTTTTGCAGTGTAAATAGCAGCTCCCATTTGAAATTTCATATAACCCCTGCCCATTTTATAACATGTGAAGTCTCCTGATGTCTTGGACACCAAATTCTGGACAGAACATTTATTTCATTTATTTCCAAATACATTAGGCGTTCCATGGCCTGGGGCAATTAGGCCAGGGCATGCCCAGAAAACCCAAGTCCCTACACCTGAGAATGGCTCAACTTAATTTTACGGGCTTATGCCAGCTCGAGGCCCATAAATTCATCACATAAAACTTACGCATAGCTTTGGGATTTGGGCATTGGGCGTCAGCCAAGCCAGGGTTAACCTAAGCATGGCCCAGACTTAAGACTGCGATTAAGCTTGGGCTGGGTTTATTCAAACGAGTCTAGCCCTTCCCGTGTCTAGCGTTAGTCTTTAGAAAGCGGTTAAACTTGGGCTCGGTTTATTTAAACGAGTCTGGCCCTTCCTGTCTCCAGCAGCATTAGTGAAGAAGAAGAAGAAAAATTATTGATTATGACACTCTAATCATACTGATCTTTGCTACTGCATGTATGGTATATGAGATCTGTAAAATATTGGGACTCAAAGCTCCATATTGTGGTTAAGGACGGTCATTTAAAGTCTTAACTCGAAGGTGGGGAGAGATTAAAAAAAAAAAAGAAGGAATTTTAAGAATGGTCTCATTGTTTTTAGTAATCTACAAGTGAGTTCAGTAAGCGTGGTTCTGGGTAATTGTTACACCTCCTCACATTAAGGATGTCTTGGTTTGAACCCAATGAAATTAGGGTAAGTTTCTCAAAGTTTCCCCATCTGAATAATTGCACAGGCCACAATTAGAACCCATATCCATTCCGTGGCATGGTAGGGTTATTCGGGCCTATTGCTGCATCGACAAACCTGCACTAGGCTGTCAACTATCCGATTATTATCCGTATTCGATTTGTGTTCGATCCGCTAATATTCGATTATTCAATTAAATATTTGAATCCGTTGAAATTAATATATAATTAATCTTTATATTATAATGTTGTAGGACATGTTATGTAGAATACAACATAAGAATACCATAACCTTAACCTTAACCCATTTATCATCTCCTATTCCCAATTTGAATGAAAGAAAGCTCCCACTAGCCAGTTCACCAACCTCCCTCTCTTTGATCTATCAATTGTCTTCAATATTCATGATTCGTAGGTCCTTATTGTTTTTGTAAATATCCAAAAAATATTTGAATTCGATTCGATATTTGAAAAAATTAACAAATTCAAATACGGTATACCTATCTCCGATTCATATTTGATCCATTGATAGCCCTAACCTGCACTACCACTGATGAGAGCAACGGGGAACAGATGTCAATGCAATCTATCGCTAGCCATGGGAATTGAAACTGAGACCTCTCCCTGTTGTCATCTTTCCTCAAGAAGTAAAAAATTGCCAAATCGGGTAAGCATTAGTGCCTTGAAAAGTAATCACATCAAATGGTCAAGATTGATCTCATCATGCTGATTTTTCGATTACGTTTGGTGGGACCCATTCATTGGTAGTTCCCTGATGTTGAATACATAAGTGCAGCTATCCAAATAACCAGCATGACAAATGCACATGCATTGTGGCTGTAACACCCTCCCTTCTACAATTTAATAACATTGATTAATGTTTTAGAGATAATTAAAATATTAGATGACCTCAAGTTAGTTCCATGCCACCATGTAATTCAGTCACGATCCTAGTAGCATCTAATCATCTGATTATATGTGGCTTAAGGTTTTGTTCAGTAGAAAGTAGGCCCGATCAACAGTCTCTTTGGCAACATCCTTGTTCCCTTCACGCTTCTTCTGGTACATAACTATTGAACACCACCATGTCCCATTGACATGGTAGTCACCGTACTGCCTCTCTTGAGGAGAGGTTATGGGTTCAAATCCGTTCGATAATATTTGTTCACAGTTATATATCGATGTCTGCCTCTCCGCATTACAGGTCATCAGGCCTTTGGGGCTACCTCTGAAATATAAATATTATATCTGCCAACGATTGGTTGTAGTTTCAAAATTCTGCTGGCTTCCACCTTCCTATAACAAGGAAATGATTAACCCTTAAAAGACAAAAGTTTTTTCCTTGATGATATCAACAAAATCATTATTAAGATCTTTTAGTTTGTCATCATTATGTGGTTCATCCATTTCTCATGCTACCCTAGTAATGGTCTTGTTGGGACATTAAAATGGGAATGATGTTTAACCCTGCACTTGTAGGGTTTGCTGTTTTTTCTTCACGGTCAATATTAACCAGATGGGTAGACGTTTAAACTTTGTCATCTCTAAGAACTCACAACATAAACAGCCCTCCCCAAAAATTAGCACACTTATTTCACAAAATATAATTAGGGTGTCTAATGTAAATATTCATGGCACGGGTTTTGATTGGACTTCTATAGCGGTTGCCAGCTTGATAACTCGGCGCCTTTTTCTTTGGTAGGGCAACTTGGGCCCTGCTGCATCGCGGATCCTGCAATGGCAGGGGCTGAGGACAAACATCAACGCAATCCATTGCGGAATTATTGCTATAGAAACCCTGACCTTTTCATTGGAGAGAGTACATATCGTGCCATCTCTATTGGAGGGGCATAGACAGGGTGCCTTTCTTCGTTGGTAAATCATTGTTCTTACGATAAATACATTGGATATGTTAACTCCAAAGTGGTCTTCATTAAATTACTCTTAAGATGATTTTTCTCGCAGCATGATTGGCTGGGCATTGTTTGTTGTCATGGAGAGAATCCTCTTTTCTAAGGGAGAAATTGAATTTCGAACAGCTTCCCTCTTTTTCATTTTTAAATGGGAGGGTGGCGAGTTTTGTAGATTGTTTTTTATTTTTATTTTTTAATATATACATTTTAAAAATATTTCCACACTACCTTCAACAGATTTACCGAAACACCCTTTTATCATTGTTTTCTATTCAAACATGTTGATCCACATACTTATAAAAAGACAAAGCTTGTGATCTCCAGCAGTGACATTAATTAATGTCAATGGTTTGTGTTCCCTCCATGAATTTTAATTAGTAGAGTTCATGATTGTTCAAGGTTGTATTTGATAAAACTTTTTTTTGGCCTAGCAAAATCATTATTTGCACTTATGAAGTTGATTTTTCAACAACTTGTAGAAGCAATGAAGAGTTGATTTTTAGAAAAAAGCTAAATTTTGACTTCCATGAGAGGTAATTTTGTCAATTTTACATATGCAAACACATGTAAAACAAATTAGGGTTTAAAAAATAGCAATTTCATGTACAAATCATTATTCTTAAAATGACTTCTACCGACTTTTATAAAAATTCTTGAGAAATTTTCTTAAAAAAAGTCCTACTTCTATAAGAGTAATTTCCAAACAAGGCCTAACATTTCTTTTCCCCAAAGAAGAATGTGGAGTGAACTTCCCTGATGAATCTAATGGTTCATGTTCTCCCAAAATATTTCAATCACAAAATGCTAGACCAGACTCATCTATAGGTTAATTGGGTTTTGAATCATCCAAATCTTATTAGATATGTGTATGCCACAATAACATGATACCTGACAAAGAATGTATTGATAGATATGTAGGATTAAAAAGAGGATATTAAAGTATACAACTATCCATACTTCACACTCAAGTTGATCAAGTTATTGTTTGGGTCATGGAGTGAGCCTATTTTAATGTGTTTTTTTCTTTTCTTTTTATCTCTTTGGACAAAAGTAGGTTTTTAGAGAAAATCTTCTGTGACCAACATTGGTGTGACTATACTACACATGGCATAATACCAACAAAAAAAATAAAAAAACCTAAAAGAGGCACCCAATCAAAGACACCACATGTCTGTCTGATAAGCGTCACGCTTGATCACACCAATTTTGGTCACAGAAAAACATATCCCAGTTCTTAAGGGGTAATTACGTCATAAGACCCTAACACTAACTTGATCAACTCTCCCTATTAATAATTAAAGTTGGCTGGAAGTGTGAAAAAAAAAGAAAAAAAAGAATAGAAGAAAAAAAGGCGTGGAAATAACATTCCTCTTTAGTAAAAGACAAGTTGGAACGAAAGAAGAAACAAATAGCAAGGCGAAGCACGTTAAACCGGGAAAAGCTGGTCAAAAGAGCAAAAGCAGCACTCATTGCACTTTCTTTCCCTCTCTCTATCTCTCTGTTAAATGAGCTCTGGAGCAAATCTCAAGTCCTCTGATCACTCAAATGCAGGTGGGTTTTTTCTCACTCTCTCAAATTTTATTATATATATTTTTATTTGGAGTCTTTGCAGTTTCCCATTATTTTGCAGCCTGAGAGGAAAGAGAAAATTCGTCTCAGTAGTATACGACAAGGTTTCACATTGAAGTTAGATTTTGTATGTCGGTTTAGTTTTTTATGTTTGTTAGTCTTAGGGTTTTACTGTTCATGTTTGCAGATGAAAAGGTTGTATTCATGTGGGTTTTGGGTTTTTGATCCTTTCACACTTTAGTGGCTTTGGGTTCTTTGGGATGATGCTTCCAAATATGTGGTTTAGTGAGGGATCGAATCGTTTGTGTTAATGTGATAATACAAGAGCCTGAGAACGAGATCTTTGATATTTTTTTAATATATTTTTTATTGGAGTTTATGCCATCTTCTTGCTCTCTCAAACCCACTTTCTATCTTGGTTTTTGGTGCAGGTTTGATTGTTTACTCTGCTTGATTGGGTTTGGTTATGATAGAATCTGCTTTGATCTGTTGGATATGTAAATACTAAATAGAAGAATGATTTTGGACTAGCATGATAGTGGGGTTCTTTTGATTGGGGTGCACTGTTGTCAGTGGTGGAGCAGTGACTTCTTGTTCCTCTTCTTTTTTCTTTCATTTTCTGAAATTGGCTATTTCGGAAAAGAATGGAAGAAATACAATCTCAATCGGATAACTACCGTTCGTCATCTTCATCGGCGAGTAGTCCTATGAATAGGGTTCCTTCTAGTAACTTTTTCTACTTGCGGAAGCCGGCTTCTCTAAGACAAACCATCTCCTTTGAGGATTCCCCTGAGTGGGAAGATACAGAAATTGATCTAGGGGTGGAGGAAGCAGGGGACTCGATCAATGTCGCAACCACTACAGTGTCACCGTGTCTTTCGAAACTCAACAGTGGGTCATTGCCTTCCCCACCATTGCGAGATGGAGCAGTTGTTGCAAGGAAAATTGCGGGGGCTTCAGTTGTGTGGAAGGACTTGACAGTTACAATTAAGAGGAACAGGAAGCAGTCTGATAAGGTTGTAAAGAGTTCAAATGGTTATGCCTTGCCAGGGACGCTTACAGTAATCATGGGTCCTTCAAAATCTGGGAAATCTGCGCTGCTAAGGGCGATTGCAGGTTTGTTTTGTCATTTGTGCAACTCAATTTCGTTGGGACAAATGCCAAGTGTTTTATATCTGTGGTTTTGACCTGTCATTTAAGATCTTAAACTGAAATGGTGTTTGTTTTATTTTAATGTAGGAAGGTTGCATGGGTCGGCTAAATCCTATGGTGAAGTTTTTATAAATGGAGCTAAATCACATTTGCCATATGGGTCCTATGTAAGTTTTCAGTCATGTTACTTATGGTTGATTTATCTATATGTATATATAATTCATAGTGCTATTTATTTCACTCTAAGCATATGGCTAGTTTCCTCCCTTTTCTATTTCATACCTATTTATAGTTGATAGTGGACCAAAAATTCTTACCTGCTTTAAGGCCTCTGCATACCAATATTGTATGGTAGTTTTTTTTTTGATAAGTATATTGTGTGGTAGTCATTATTCATGTATAAAGACCTAAGCCAATATACGTATGCTGATTCTTAGTAAAGGATTATCTATGTAATTTGGTGTCCTTAGCCAATTGGACTTTGTTCTTTTATGGTATCTATAAGTGTAATATGTAACATTTGCAATGGGAAATGACTCACTGAAATGGTGTCAACTGTAATTTCTCACCATATTTCTCTCATTGTTAGTATTATTAATTTACATTGGTCATTTGATTTCATTTAAACAAAAATTTAAGTTCAACTTACTAGAGGGAGAAAGAGGTTCAGTTGATTAAAGGAATCAAGGCAAATAGGTGGTTGTGCGGGCTTCCAAAGAACTTTCTGATTTCCTATTGAATAAAATAACAATTAATATAGAAGACTACCATCTGTTATATATATATATATATATCCCTCACTGGTTATGGACCAACAAACCGTCTCACAACGTTCTGAACCCCGCACACATACTGCTTTAATGGGCCAATAAAAGGTATTTCTATTTTGCTTGGTCCAATCATTGATCCCAAAATTTCTAAAATAAATTAGGTAGGTTGCTAGAATAGACCCCTATCCACGATATATATATATCCTTTTTTTTGGATAACTCCTTACAGTTCCAAGTAGCAAGCTAAAGAAGTAAAGGTAGATCAAATTACAGTTAAAATAGGTGGGTTCTACAAGAAAATAAACTAAAATTAAAAGACTAATAAAAAACACAAGTAATTCTAATCCAAAGTAGATTTCATCTTTTGATTGTTATCTTAATTCTTTGCGTCCCCTGGTGATGTAGCACACAAGCCCAAAGTACCACTCAAAGAACTTTAGCAAACAAGGCAGCAGAAACTAGTTCAGAAAATAATATAATCAGAGATCTGGAAGGACCTGATCAGATGCACACAGCAATGGTTTATTTAAGGTCATGTATGGGTTTCGGGTAGGCTTGTATATGGTACTGATATTGGGTCAAACAAGGTCCAAATATGGCCTAACTGATTCTGTTTGGGGGATAGAATAGCTAGGTAATCAGTGAATATTATAAGATTAAAGATGGGTAATGCACTGGCTGTCAGTTGCAGACTGTAGGATTTAAACAACAAGCTATTTAAGAAAGGAAATTGTCTGATTAGGTTCAGAAAATAAAGAGGCATATAAGACCAAGTGTTGGTTGTTTCAGGTCTGGCTTAGCAGGGTTTAATGGGTTGAATTACGGGACTGACATTACGTTAAAGAGGGCTGATTCAATAGGTTATCACAGGGTTGTGTTGGGTTTAAACAGAGGCTGTGTAGTAGGGGATATTAGGGTTATAGCAGCTGCATAGGTACAGGCAGACTCTCCTAGGATACTGATCAAACAGGTGGTATTGTTTCAAAATTCAAACAGTATCTGATTATATAGGTAAACAGAACAGAACTCAAAGTTTATATGATTAAGGATCGCATCAAAGAAGTGGAATAAGGTTAAGTAAATTGGGGTTACAGCTAGGGCCTTGAGAGATTAAGTAAGAAAGGTTTAGAGGTTCAGGTCTGAGGACAGCAGGGGCTTTATGATGGATTCATTGATTCAAAAGGAAAGCAACAGGAAACTTGGGAGGATACTGTCGCAAGAACCCAGACAATTGGGTTTCCAATTTAGAGTTATAAAACAGATAGGATTGTATCAGATAATGCTGCCACATGTAAGAGGGATGGATTTTCTTGAGTCTAGAAAAGGGGAAACGGTGAGGAATCTATCTGAAAATTGGTACAGAGCTGGGATTCCAAAACTCACTCAAGAATGAATCATTATTGATTCTTGAAGGTTTGATTGCAGGGAATAAAGAAACAGCAGGTAATAAAGAAAAGAAAAGAAGAAGAAGAAGAAAGGAAGAGAAATAAGGGAGAAGAAGATAATGATGCTGTCAACTTTGCCCAAAATGAAAAACATTAATTCCTTTCATGTCATACCTCTAATATTTTATAAAATATTGATTAAAACAATAAAAATACTAATAGAAGACTCCAAACAGCAAGTAGACAACTCTCTTGCTGTAGCATAGGTGTTCCTCCGTGGCCTTCTTTAGTGGACCCCACCATGACCCATGTGGGCCCCACATGTCCCCCAATGTCCGCATCACCCAGTCCGATCATGATGAAACCTTGGGATAACCTCTAAGGCATCATTATATGACATCTGACAAAGTTCAATGTCTATCTGAAGGATGAATTTGGAGATATAGTGAACTGGCTCACATCTAGTGGTCATTTCTTCTATTAAAGTTTTGCCTATAGAACATCTTTCAGTAATTCAATACATACCCCTTTAGGCACTTTCTTGATCTGGCTGCATTGAAATCTCTGTTTTAATGTAATTTTTTGGTCCTAATCCCGACATTTTGTACAAGACCTAGCCAAACTCAAGATTGAAATGAAATAACTCAAGATTGAAATGAAATATCTAAATTCTCAAAATTTGATCAAAATCTGAAAGCTTTGCCTTCCAGAGCCTTCAACCTGCACCAGAGTGCTCCTTGTTGGTGCTGACATTCTTCTTTTCAGCAGTTATATTAATCATATTTTCGAAAACATAAAAAAAGAGTTTCACATTATTATTACTCCCTTTTCTTTCCCCATGCAAATAATCTTGTTGCAGGGTTGGAGGTGTTCACATGAAGTATATTTTCAATTTTAGGGTTATGTGGAGAGGGAAACCACCCTGATTGGAACCCTTACCGTCCGGGAGATGTTATACTATTCTGCGCTTCTACAACTTCCTGGGTTCTCTCAAAAGAAAAGTGTGGTAGAGGATGCCATTGTTGCCATGTCTTTGGGTGATTTTGCGAACAAACTGATTGGTGGTCACTGTTACATGAAGGGTCTCTCTTGTGGTGAGAGAAGGCGTATCAGCATTGCCAGGGAGCTTGTGTCAAGACCACACATCTTATTTATAGATGAACCCCTTTATGATCTTGACAGGTTTTTTTCTCCTTAACCAAATGCAGACTTTGTTTAACAGGATTTTGTATCTAAGGAAATCTTAAGCCATCTGGTAGACCCTAAGGATGGTTTTCCAACAGATTGTTGGACACTTAGTGCACATGCGGGGGTAGGACCTATCATTTGATGTAACTAAGGAGATCTCTTTTCTTCTGAGGAGGTGACATGACTAGATAAGTAGATAGGATGATCTTAATTATTTGATCTATAAACTCCCTTTCTGGACCGGCCCTTGCATTTTTTTTCCGGACTGTTCCAAGAAAATGATAGATCTGATTGTCAGATCATATGTTTGGGCTGAAATTTGGCCTAGGAGATCTCCTGCATGGGGCTTATTGATTGGTGAGTCCCACCCCCTGCAGCTGTGCCACCGTAATACCGTTCTGTTGGTGGTCTACCTGAGGTACCTTCTGTTCCTTCTTTGTGTCCATCCCCTTCTTTCTTAACCACACAATGTTGTACAGTGGTTTCCTTTTTCATTGACCATTATTAGTTCTAATGGTTGCATTTCTTCTGTCCAGTGTATCTGCACTGCTGATGATGGTGACTCTAAAGAAACTTGCGAGCACTGGGTGCACTATTATTTTTACCATGTACCAGAGCAGCACAGAAGTATTTGGCCTCTTTGACAGGATTTGTCTGCTTGCAAATGGAAATACACTGTTTTTTGGAGAAACACTGGCTTGTCTGCAGGTGGCTATTGATCTAATGTGTTTTCTCTTCTTTTCTCTTAGTTTTGCATAAAGGAATTCTTTTTCTTTTTTGGATAAGTTTGCATAAAGGATTTGATATCCTGGAATTGGTGAAACTGGCTTTGCTTTTGGTATTTGCGGCCCTTTCTGAAATTTGATGAAGCTTTTATTTATTTCTTCATTCATAATTTTGGAGGATACTAACTTGGCACCTTTTTCTGTATGTAGCACTTTTCAAATGCTGGGTTTCCTTGCCCAATAATGCAAAGCCCCTCTGATCACTTTCTGCGTGCTATAAATACAGACTTTGACAGAATCATAGCCATGTGTAAAAATTGGCAGGTAAATGTCTTTGGGAATTCTAAGGTCTTGAGTCTTACTTCCTTAACTGTAACTGCTTCTTAAAGAAGGCCAGGAAAAAATATCATGAATGGTGTGATTTGATTGTAAATGTCTTTTGATTGGGCTAATTATTGTCTTCAAAAGTCTCCCAGGCGGGAACAATTAAGTGGTGGTTCCATACACCTGTATGTGCAATCATACTATAATTATGTGTATATAATACATTGCTTATACATCATGCAAACAATTATAGTTGAACCTTTTTCTCTTTTTTCCTTTACTATTGGGTCTATCTGTATGTTCTATTTCCATCTACATATATGTTATTGGGTGTTATCTTGCATTGCAAAAGGTTCTCCTACATATTTATGACAGAGAAGGCAACAATTTTGGCAGGATGAGCATGGGGATTTTTCATCAGTAAATATGGACACTGCTGTTGCAATACGTACCCTCGAAGCAACATATAAATCGTCAAGTGATGCTGCTGCAGTCGAATCTATGATACTGAAACTCACAAATAAGGTGGAAATATTAATACTGATAAATTGTCTACCAATACTAGTATTGTATCATTTTAGTTATTAAGTTCACCAGTGAAGTTGCTGCGAAATATTAAGTACCCTTGTTTATGTTTAAGTACTACCCCTCAAACGAAATGTGGATTGCATAAGCTTGTCCAAGATTATTACAGCTTTCTTCAGATTTTTGTTGTCTGCGTGATGCTTATGCTTGAAAGTGATTCATCTAGTGTTGTTTCATGGGACTCCTGTTAGTGGATAGAAAATGTCATAGATCTTATTAAAGATGTGAATTTGTATCATGTAATGCTGGGGATAGTGGAAATTGGTTGGCCAAAGAAGGGTACCTTGAGCATTTCTTGTATTTAGGGGATGAATGTCCATAGTTCTGTTCTCTTCTAATAAATTTCTGTTTTCCAAAGAAAAAAGGTATTATTGGAATCCAAAATTCTTGTCAAGCAGTGCCATCTCTCTCTCTTCTTCCTCCTACTCATCCCCTCCCTGCAGCTGCATTCACATGGTTTTTCTTTTCAGCAATAAACATGATAAGTGCATTCCTTTCACAAAAAGCTTTGATCCCCCACCCACCCACCAGGAAAAAAGGGAAAAAAAATACCCTAGTCACCTTCTGTCATGCCACTTCAGCATCTTTTGATCTTTGAGAAACTCGTTATGAGTCCTCTCCTTGTTTTTTTGTAGATTCCAAGAATAGTGGTTCAAGATGAGAATGAAACTGGGAACCTAGGGCATATGCATCCTGGAGCTTCTG
>JAOXJP010165358.1:0-12792 GCA_025762735.1 Platanus orientalis
GGTGTGCATATTAAAACATAGCAGGGAGGGGTTAAAAATAGATAAGGGTATAATTGGAAATTACGGAGGTGTGCTTACAAAAACTTGAGGTGCAAATATAATTTCCCATTGTAAATGATGGGCAAAACATGTATTAAAAATGTTTTTTCTTTTAAACCCCAAATAGCCCTGTCACTTGAAACTGTCGTCTCTACATATTTCATTCATTTTCCCCAAAAATCAACATTCGACTGTGGAAAAGCATTCAACTTAAATCTTTCTATCCTAATCAACGGTAAACTAGAACCAGTCGTTCTACATAGGTCAAAACCTAAGGCTCAAGTGTTTCATTTCAAGATTCTAAAGCCGTGAACCAGGACCTTTGTGATCCTTTTTGTACTGGTGCTTTGGCCAACTATGAAGATGTTTGATGCCGGTTTTAACAAGAAACAGGTGGTGGTGGTGGTTAACAAGAGGCAGCTTGACGAGAATATGGAACCCAGGCTCTAGATCAGGTCTCGACGGGGGTGAGATAAGTGATACAAAAAAGATCAAGGCCCTTGCCTAATAATTGACATTTTAATATTGAGCTCATCCGCTGTAAAAGGCAATTCTTCTTGGACATTCAATGTTGCCTGTTGGACATCAGATGATAAGGGTATGAATAGAAGTAGTGGCAGCACCTTCACATGTAAACCACCACTCATGTTATTTTCACTTACTTCTAGGTAGGTGGTGCCTTATTCTTCCTTCCAAGGAACACAAACCATAACACAAGGGACAAGGGGCAAGTGGTTAGAGACTTTGGCTTCATAATTCCTCTTGGTAGATCTTCAAATTGGGTTTCTTCACTCCCGGTGCTTCTAAGTATCGTTATTTGGGGATTTAACCCAACAAAGAAGGGGAAGTAAAAGTGGTGTCGGTTGCCAATCGAGACACCCGATCGCAAATTCCTCTGACAACAATGGAAAATTGAGAATCACATACGACAGAGGGAAAGGATGGCTTGGCCTAACGGTAAGGCTTACCATTAGCGTCCTTGGTGGCGTGGGTTCAAGTCACGGAAACAGCCTTGCCAGAAATGGGGGTAAGGCTGCGTACATCTTGCCCTCCTCAGACCCCGCGTTAGCCGGAGCCTCGTGCACTGGGCCGCCCATACAACATTGGGAATCCTATTGTGTTAAACTCCAACCAGACACAATGATGACCGATAACGTGACCACAAAGCTTTTTATTCTGGCAATTTCGTTTTGATGGGGGAAAAAGAGCTCCAATGGAAGTGGCTCCAAGCAAGTGGTCATTTGGCGGTGCTTCCAATAAATGGTATTTTTGGGTTGTAAGATGGTTTGGGGAAGAAGATGATAAAGAGAATGGAAGAAGAAAATGATATATTTTTGGGTTGTTGAGGGGGTTTGGGGGAAGAAAACGATAAAAAAAAATGGTATAAGAAAAGGGTATTTTGGGGTTTTTTAAATATTTTATAAATTAATTTATGTATTTTTTTACAATGCTACGAGGCTTTCACTATATTGAGGCTGAAAAAAACAGGCTATAAAAAGGCTGTAACAAATTAGGTTGCGTTTGGAAACTCTCCTTTCGTTCCCAAGATTCCAAAATAAGTGAAGATAGCGTTTGGTAATTTTGCGTTTTTTTCCCGGATTTCAAGTTTGGGAGTGGAATTGTGGAAGCTGAAAAAATAGCTTCTTTGATTCCAACTCTTAGATTTTTGTTTTTTATTTTTTTCACCCATTCTGTTACATTTTTATTATCATCTTTAAACATTTTCATCACTTTTATGGAATAACCTCACCCACCCTCGGCTTGGCTTTTGTGTGTATAAATTCTGTGCATAATGCATGTGCTGGGATCTGGTAAGCAAGAATTTTTTTTAAAACACGTGTTTGTTACTTTTTGGTACTGATGCAGGCCTTGCCAGGTCCAACACATGTATTGTGCATGGATTTTATATGGACAGAAGCCTTGGGGCACCCAATGGATCGGGGGTCCCCTTAATCATTGACGAAAGTAAATGGGAAAAAGTGAAGCACTCACGTCCCCCAAAGAAGGGCGAAGCAAAGTGTACTTTCTGTATCCGTAATCTATGCGATGGTAGGTTATCAATGAGCTGAGTTTGAAGCTCGTCGAGCTGAACCTGAGCTTTAATTTAAGCTCGTTTACCATGTGAGCCCGAGTTTGAGCCCTATTCTAGCTCGGCTCGTTATTATGTTTAGACAAACGTGAACGTAAGAGAGTCCCAAAAAGTAGGTGTGGTGTTTAAAAGTTTATAAAACCACATCATGCGTCTGTTGACATCATTAATATTTTATATAATTCAAATAGAATTAAGTTAATATTTTATATAAAAGTGAACAAGTTAAAACTTAAAAAAAACAAAACAATACGAAAAGATGTGACAGCAGAACACCTGGCAATTAAAAATATTTTTTTAATTACAAAGCCATTGTTACTGAAAAATTTCTTTTTAAATATTAATTTACAAATCCTATAAGCCCAAACCCTAAAGGGGATAACCGTGTTTCTTCTCGAATCAAACCGATCTGTGGAATCTGTATTTCTTCTCAACCGAAAAAATTAGAATTGGTAGCCATTAACTGTAAAATAATCCATATGAACGATTAGCTTTAGGAGCTTAGGCAATCATGAAAGTTGGGGCATCTTATCTTGCAGAATCCCAACTTCGATTTCCGATTTATAGGCTCAACGGTTAAGGAAAAATGCCTCCAACTTCTAATCAACTTGCTGTAGCTCAGGGAGGATATAAGAATTTAGTAGTCTTGGATATATACTGTGGTTGGACATTGTAATAAGATTGAGACCCTTGTTTTCTTACCAAGTCTGCATGATGTTATTGTCTGGGCCTGTTTTTTTACCAAACCTGCATGATGAACGGACCTCACCTCCATGATTTTGAGTTGAGCCCGAGCTAGGCACCTCAAGTTCGTGAGCCTAACCTTCATGGGATGAGCATGAGTTGAGCTGGGCAAAGCTCAACTCAACTCGACTTGTTGACATCCCTAGATCAAGTGTGGGCCCCATTAACAAAACACGGTTATTTTCTTGTACGAAATTACTTATGAAGGTTTGAAGAAACTTGGTTTGGCATTTTCCAATTAGCAAGCCATCACAATGAATCACCTCTTTGGTGGTTCTTGGCTCTTGGCTCTTGTAATTAATGGTATTCCAGTTTACAAGGGATTATATATGACGATGGAACAATTGGGACGGATTAGTTATGATTCTTGATTCTGAATTTTGTAATCAGCTATCTTCTTGATTGAGTGAATTTGATTTTATGTTTAAATGAGTGTTCCAAGATCGATGGTATTAATAGTTCACGGCCAATCCTCTATATAAAATGGTCTCGATCGTAAATACATGGAATAAAAAACGAGTTGTGTAGCTATTTTAAGCCAATGTCATCTTACCCTGGTGGTTGGGGGCATCCACTCTTTTATAGAGAGGTTAAAGCATTCACATCCGGGTATGTAAAATAGCTTTTTCGTTAAAATAGCGAGTGGAAATGGTTAAATTCACTAAAAACTCTTTACATTTGATTATGTATTTTGGTTAAAAATATACATAATGCTGTAATGCTGTAGTCAATAGTTAAAAGTAGCGAATGACTGTAACATCAGGTATAATTTTAAAACTATATTTTTAATTTCTTTTGTTTAACAATCAGTAAAATTTGTCAGTATCTCTAAAATTTAACCACTAAAAATTAGGTGAGAACGAATCTTGTGAGAATTGTGAAAACGACATCAAGGTATGAACACATCAGTGCCAAAAAGTGATAAGTGCCCCCCAAAAAGTGCAAATCACTTTTTGGTACTGATGTGTCAACCCCTTTGGTACCGTTTTCACAGTTCTCACAAGATTCATTCTCACATAATTCAAGTCCAAATTTATCAGATAATAAATAATATTAAAACAAATTGTTTTTGACAATTATATAAAATAAAGAACAAGATGTATGACTTTATATAAAAATATTATCTAAAATAGAAAACGTATCATTTTTAACAGATAAAATAAATAAAATATGCCTATATGAATGTAAATGCTCTTATAGGTTCAAACTATGGAGTTGTTGGTTAATGTCTATATCTCCTGCCCATGTTATGGGCCACGATTGCGACAGTCACCAGACTCATAGGGCTAAAATATTAAATAGGATGTTTCTTTATTTAATTATGATGCGTTTTCCAACCACTAATCCCAATAACTATAACCACTGATCGATTCATTGATTTTTCTTTTTGGTAATAGGCCACGTGAGATTCATGTGTATCTTTCTCGATACCTTATCTCACGATAAGACCAATGCAAGGTCTTATAATCTTTTACTACCCCTGCTTTTTTTCTTTATTCCCGAACCTCCCTTGTTAAGGCTTCACGATGGTTTGGTACCATAGGTTGTTCGGCATAGTTTTATTTATTTTCGATGGTTTCTATAAGAATCTTATTAAATAGTAATACCTCGTCCATTAGTGTGACCATTGAGCACACATGATAGGTTTGTTGAATTTGTTGTCTCTCCTCTTTTTTGGGTGCTTATTTTTTGAAAGGACAGTTATTTTTTTACACATTTTTAACCTTGAAGACTCTACGTGTTAGCTTGTGGTGCAGTCACGCATTGATTAGGCCAACTTTGATCACTGGGGAGCAAACATCGTTCAAGTGCTTTTATAAGGCCGTGTTTGGTTTTCACATGAAATGTATCATTTCGTTTTAAATTTGACATTTTATTGCTTAAAAGGTGTGAAACTTTAGAATGGATTTATCTTGAGTCATACTGATTTGTTAATAAAAATTAGAAATAGGACCTTATTAGGTTTTCAGAAAAAAAAAAAACAAATTTATTAAATTATTTTGTTAGACTAATGAATCCACTTTTGGTGGGGTTCATATGCCATCGAGATGCTAAGAGAAATCAAACTGAAATGATTTAATTCAAGGTGACAATCAACCACAGCCTAAATAAATTAGGGAGTAAATGTTCTGTCGAGGAATTCATGCCTAGGATGGTGCCTTGGATGGAGATGACCCGTGAAAGAAAAAGGTGGGGTTAAACGAAATTTTAAATTCCTGTCAAATTTTTTCCATGTGAAGACATCATTTGAACAGAACATTTTCTTCCAATAAATTACATGTCTTCAAAGTCTCACCCATTTTATTCCATATGAAGCCTCATCGTATCCAGGACACCGATACCATGAGGCTTCATATGGAATAAAATGGGCAGGACTTTGATAAAATTTCAAAGTCCCACCCATTTTAGTCCATGTGATGCCCTATGATATCCTGAACCCCGTCTTGGACTAGGGGTGTCAACGAGCCGAGCTATGCCCAGCTCAGCTCAGGCTTGTCAAGCATAGACTAGGCTCAGGCTCGTTACGATCTTGAGATATCCAACTCAGACTTGCCTTGTTAAAAATGCACAATTTTTTTAGAGAGGGAGGGAGGGAGGTTTAACTAACAACAACCTCTAATGGTGGGCTCTCTCAATGATCCATCCTTGAGGGCAATGAACCCGGTCTTCCTTACAGTCTATTTCCACCAAATCCCATCTAAGAGACATGTCTTTCTCAAATATGTCTAACCAGGAGAACCTAAACTGGTCATTGAAGAATAATTTAGAGTGAAAATCGTTGACAAGGTGATCAACAACTTCGACGTTGAGAAATACTTTAGTGAAGGCCATGATCAACAAGAGAACCTTTTTTTTTTTGCTACAACTATAAATCTTGGAAGAGTCTCTGAAAATTGTGATCTCTGCCGAATTTAGAGACTCTTCAATCTCATCTGTTAATGGGTGTTAGAGAAATTATGGAACTAGGTTGTTTCTCAACAGCTTATTTCGAAGCTAGTTGGAATGGCTAGTCTAGTCTATTGTCAAATCCACCTTGTTCAATCCTTGTTTCTATTAGAAATCTTCCTTCAGATGGGAAGGGAAGAAGGTCTTCAACCAAGTGGCTTCTTGGATTCAAATGCCCTACCTTTGCTATAACAATGTGAGAAACTTATACATGAACAAGGCCGGTTTCTCATTTCATTGGAGGGAAAACTCCAAAAAAAACACCTTCTTTTACTAGTTAAGCTTTGTTCAACAAAGAAGTTAAAGGGTTTCAATGATATGTGTACTTCTACTCCACACTTGTAGATCACATGAACTTCTCGATCTCTTTAAGAAGTTGGTGGTATTAGGATTTTGAAAATTTAAAGGGACCGATTAGGAACATGCCCAATCGATCAAGAGGACCCGATTGATTGGTTATATGCCCAATTGATTGGAGCAGCTAGGCCCGATCGAGTGGGCATATACCCGATCGATCAAAAGGCATAGGCTTGATCGATTGAGCATATGTTGATCGATCATAAGGCCTAGGGCTGATCGATCGAGCATATGTGTGATCGATCATGACTCTCCTTAGGGGAAAAAATTGCAACGAAAAATTGCGATGTTTGGGTTTGTTCATTCATGAAAAATGTGCATACGTGTCTTAAGGCATCTACAAACATACACACATGACTATTCGACATTGAAAAGGTGTCTAGAATGTCTACAAGCATGTGTCAAGGTGTCCCTACAATTTCTATAAAAGAAATACAATCCCAACGTAAACTTCACTTAAGAAATCTCTATTTTCCTCATCTCTTTCTAAAACCTCTTTGCTTTGTGAAACCCATTGTTCTCTCTGTATGCAATTCTAGAAGATTATCTTTTGGTATTCAATGGTAGATTTTGTGGTTCTGCAAACCGTTGATCAACAAGACAACTTTGGTTGGGCCCGTTTTATCCTATAGATAAGTTTGTTGACTTGTTATAGTCTCTATTTCTTCAGATAATGGAGTAGATGACGAATATTGTATGAAGGAAAGCATGATCTGTGACTCAGGCATTGTTACTCTATAATCTTGTCAAATCCCTACATTTTAAATCTTAGTTCTAACAGTCTTAAAACAATATTTTGATTGACAAGATCAATGACAATGACAATGACCCAGTTTCAATAGCCCAAATCATCGGTTAATGTTCTGCTCTCAAGTCCAACATGATGAAATTGAAAAGGTTTGATGAATTGAACTTTAGGCGCTGACAACAAAAACTTAATCTTTTTCTTACTTCTTTGGGCATTGTATATGTGCTCACAACACCGAAACCGTTGGAACAAGAGGAATAAATGTTTGCACAAACCAGAAAAAAAAAAAAAAAAAAGGAAGAGTAAGTGGGAACTAGACAACTATCTCTGTAAAGGGCATATTCTTGATGTGTTGTGAAATGCCCTGTTCAATGTTTATGAAACAGTGGAGTATGCTAAAGATATATGAGAGGCACTACAAGTTAAATACAAATTTCAGGATGCAGAAGGAAATAAATTCTTGGTAAGTCAATTTCTAGAATTTCCTATGACTGACAACAAGTTTGTTTTAAATTAACTTCATGAATTAAAACACATAGCATGACAATTTGAAAATGAAGTAAAATTAATGAATCGATTCTAGTTGGTTTAATCATTGTTAAACTTCTTTAATTATGATGGGATCACAATAAGAATCTCAAACACAAGAAGAATGAGATGTTCCTATAAGAATTTGCACAAGATTTTCAAATAGAAGAGTAGCTTCGATTAAGAAAAAAGAAGGAAGATCAACCAAAATTTATGATAAAGACAAATATAATAGAAGAAAGGCCACAATAGCTGTGTATAAAAATAAAGTCCACGACAAATCAGAATTCAAGAAGAATAATAAAATGGTTTACTTCTATTGCAACAAAGTTGAACACTTTAAGAAGAATTGCAGATTGTACTTGAAAGAAAAACGAAAGGAACATGAAAGAGGCTTTTTAGACTACAAGAAAGGTTTGTCTCAAGTATATGTCACTGAAGAAATCCTAACTGCAATCATCTCGAAAGGAAAATGGTTGGACATGGTAGTGAATGGTGGCTTGATTCTTGAGCAACAAGACATGTTACATTTGACAAGAACATGTTGAAGTCTTTTCAAGGTGACGGTGATGAAAACATCCTCTATATGAAAATCTTATCAACCACTAAGGTGTTAGGACAGAGAAATGTAAACATTAGTCTAACTTTGGGAAAAAATTTCACATTGATTAACGTCATGTATATGCCTAAGATTCAAAGTAATTTAGTTTCATCCAATTTGCTTGTTAAACATGGTTTTAAAATAATATTAAAATCGAATAAGTTTTTTTTGTTGAAAAACAGGATGTAAGTGGGCATGAGATATGCTTTAGGTGAAATGTTGAAGTTTAATATTATGAATGAAAGTGATTCTTCAGTTTATATTGTACATTCTATTAATTTGTGACATGCTAGATTATGACATATTAATTTTAAGTCCATAGAAAATATGATAAAAGTAGGTTTACTTTTTAAATGTCAAAATGATAAAGTAAAAAAATGTGATATACGTATAAAATCAAAGATTACTATAAAACCATTTCACAAAGTAAAAAGAAATACATAATTGTTAGGATTAGTTCATTCTGACATATGTGAATTAAATGATTTAATTATTAGATGAGAAAAAATGTATTTTATAACTTTTATAGATGATTTCTCTAGATATATATATATTTATTTAATTAAAACAAAAGATGAGGCATTGAGTAAATTTGAAATTTACAAAACTAAAGTTGAAAACCAATTAGAAATATTAATTAAAATACTTAGATCAAATAAAAGTGGTTAATATATCTCGAATGAATTTGTATGCTATTGTAAAAAACAAGGTATATTACATCAAATGATAGCCCCAAATACACCTCAGCAAAATGGAGTAGCATAAAAGAAAAACTGAACATTAGTAGAAAAGGTAATGCAATGATAATAAATTTGGGATTACCTAATAGTTATTGGGGATAAGCTTTACTAATATCTTGATATATCTTGAATATAATTTCACATAAAGATACTAAAATTATACCTTATGAACTTTGGAAGAAACATAAACCAAATTTAAATTATCTTACGTGTGAGAGTGTAGAATTTTAGTGAGATTACCGAATCCTAAGATACAAAAGTTTGAAGATAAAATCATTGAAAATGTATTTATAGGATATGCTCAAAATAGTAAAGCGTATCGTTTCTTGTCTATAGAAGATGAATATATATTGTTAATAATTTTATCATAGAATTAGAAGATGTGATATTCTTTGAAAATACATTTCTTTACCTGTTCAGTAATGTTGTTAGATATAAATTAAGATCCTAAAACTTTTAAGGAAGCAATGAGTTCTAGAAATGCTTCACTTTGGAACGAAACAATTAATGCTGAGAAGAATTTCATCCGGTCTAATCAAACATGAAAATTTGTGGATCTACATCTAGGATGTCAACTAGTAGGTTGTAAATGAATATTTAAAAGAAAATTAAGAACAGACGGTTCAATTACAAAATTTAATGCTAGGTTAGTAGTCAAAGGTTTTAAATAAAATGAATTAATTAATTATTTTGACATATATGCTCCTGTAACTAAAATAACAACTAGCAAAATTTTAATTGTGTCAGCTACTATTTATGATTTAGTTGTACATCAAATGAATGTCAAAACTATATTATTGAATGGTGACTTAAATTAAGAAATTTATATAAAACAACCAAAAGGTTTTGTTATGACCCACCAATAGCATAAAGTATGTAAATTGATTAGGTCACTTTGTAGCTTAACACAAGCCCAAAGTAGTGGTATGAAAAGTTTGAAAAAATAATACAATCCTATGGATTTAGAGTAAATGAATCCGATAAATGTGCTTACTCAAAATTTATTGGAAATAGAACTATGATCATTTGTTTATATGTTGATGATATGTTAATATTTGGAACTAATATAGACATTGTTATAAATACTAAAATATATTTATTGTCATGTTTTGTTATAAAAGATATACAAATGTTATTTGAGGTATTAAACTAATAAATAATAGTAATGATATAGTACTTACACAGTTTTATTACATTGAAAATATACTTATAAGGTTTGATCAGTTTGATTATAGGCATGTATCTACTCCATCTGGTCCATATGTAAAACTAACAAAGAATAATGAAAGATGCATATATAGATCAATTAAAATATGCTAGTATAATTAATAGTTTTATGTATGTTATGCATTGTACAATACCAAATGTAGCTTATGTTGTTGTTGTATTAAGTATTTATACTCATAACCCTAGATATTGGCAATGAAAAACAATAGATAGAGTATTTAGATATATAAAGAAAACAATAAGTTATAGGTTATGTTATAAAAAATGACATGATGTATTAAAAAGATACACTGATGCTAGTTAGATATCTAGTTCAGATGATTCAATTAGTGGGTGAGTATTCACTACAGGGGGCACCACGGTATCTTAGGGCTCCAATAAACAAACTTGCATAGCTCGTTCCATTATGAAAGCAAAGTTTATTGCATTAACGGTTGGGGACAAAGAGGCATAATGGATAAACAACTTACTTTATGAAATACCATTATGGTCTAAACTAATGTCTGTTATTTCTCTGCATTGCGATAGTGAATCCATGTTGCTAAAAGTGTACAATGATACATATAGTGCAAAGTCTAGACATATTCATCTAAGACACTCAAATGTGAGGGAACCTTTGAAAGATAGAGTAATGACATTTACAAGGGCTTTACAAGAGATATGATCTAGAAGTTGTATAGAGAAGGTGAGATTAAAGCCTTTAAATTAAGTTGACTAAGGTGGGAACCCAACCTGTAATTAGGTTCAATGGGAAAAACAAGTCATAGAATTCAACATTATACATTAAAACAGAGAGATAATAATATATCTAATCTATCCATGATTAATGCATGAATAAAGAATAGTGAGTTTAATTACTCTTAATGAGTTTATATTTATATAGAGAAGTGTAATATATGCAAATTCATTTCAGATAGACTCACCTATGTAAGTGTGGAAGTGAAGTTGCTTCTTATGAGATACAAGATTTAGTCTATTAGAGCACTTACTAAATAGGAAAAAAATACAAGGCTGTAAATGTGCTGGCTATGCTTGAATACTACTAAGGTGAATTATGAGTTTGATATATCTGGTTTAGTTGAAATAGGGGTCTTAATTCAAAACCATGGTTACTAAGCACCTTGACAAACTTTGATGTATTTGGATTAAGTGAAGGTTCAAGTATGTATACACATTCATCTATGCATAATTTATCACCAATTCAAAATTTTATACAAGTTCCCTTGTTATGCCAATTTTTCAAAAAAATTCAAAATGGTGGGAGATTGTTAGATATTTGAAAATTTAAAGGGACTGATCAGGCATATACTCAATCGATCGAAAGGCATAGGCATGATCAATCAAAAAGCATAAGGCCGATCGATCGAGCTTATTCGTGATCAATCGTGACTCTCCCCAGAGCAAAGAACTGCAACAGAAAGTTACATTTGTTGGGTCTATTCGTTCATGAAAAATGTGCAAACGCATCTAAGGCATTTGCAGACATACAATCGTGACTAATCGACATTAAAAGGGTGTCTATAACGTTTATAAACATGTCTAAAGGTGTCATCACAATTTTAATAAAAAAAAAGACAATCCCAACGTAAACTTTACTTGAAAAGTCTGTATTTCTCTCATCTCTTTCTAAAACCTTTTTGCTTTATTAAACCCATTATTCTCTTTCTATATAATTTTGGAAGATTCTGTTTTGGTGTTTAAAGGTTGATCTCACAGTGTGCAAACTACTGATCAATAAGACAATTTCGGTTGGATCCGTTTTATCCTAAGGACAAGTTTACTGAATCCTTACAATCTTTATTTTTTTGGAAGAACGAAATACAAGGTGGATATTTTGTTAAGGAAAACATGATCCGTGATTGGTGCATTGTTCTCAATATTATTGTCAAATCCTTGCATTCTAAATCTTAATTCAAGCGGCACAACTCAACGAAGATCATAGACTTTATCTTTCTCGAAAAAAGACTAAACCGTAGCAAGTGAGTGACACTAATTATTGCAAGAGAGAAAAGCTAAGCGAGTCTGTTAAGTGAAAAAAGAACTCATATATTACACTCTCTCATAAAAAGCTGAATCCATGATAATGTTTATGAAACAAATGTTCTGTGATAAGAATGCTTCTGTAGTGTATGTGGTAAATTATAAACAGATACGTGTTGTTTTGTGGGTAAAAGGGTCCAAATAAGTGTTTAGTTCAAAAAGTAAATGGCCAATCAAAGACATCCGTAGGTTTATAGGTTGTTAGTCCACTGCAAACCCCCCTCTCCCATTCACTTAGAGATCAAATCAATCATTTCCTATTTTGTTATTAAATGTTTTGGGTGCTACTATTTACATCTCAAGTTTTTCTGAACTTACCTCACTTAAACTCTTTTTTTCCTCCAAAATACCCTAATGTAAAATGACCTTCATACCCTTCCTAACATTAAAAAAAAAACCAATAAAATTTCTAAACACACCTCACTCGTTCCCTCTAAAACCCAACATCTTCCCTTCTTCCTCTCTCATTCCTCATTCTTCTACGTTCCTCTCCGTTTCTCTAGCTTTTCTCCTCTCTTCATTCTTCGTTTGCAAGCTATTAGCATTAGAAGCAAAAAAATCTAAGCCATGGAGTATCCTGGAAGTGATTGGGAGCAAGAAGAAGATCAAGTATGTTTTTTTTTCTTCCAGGGTGGTGTTCTGAGACAACAGATAGAACACCCCTTGGGGTGCTCGGTTGGGGCAACTGAACACCCTAAGTGGTGCTCGGCTGAATGAACAGAACACCCAGCCG
>JAOXJP010165369.1:0-12791 GCA_025762735.1 Platanus orientalis
GTTGTCACAGATGATGTGAACTGGATAAAAGGGGTGTTCATGTGGATATTAGAAAAAGATGAGAAGATGCCCACTTGAGGACCATATCCTCTGTGATGGGTTTGAAATGAGCTAGTATAAGCCACCAATTGAGAGATGCCATGTGGTATCAAGTACGGACAAAAAAACAAAGAGAGAAAAATTTGTTGGAATGCTCTTATACCATTTTAATAATATTTTATTCGATATCATTCTAAGTGAGCCCACTCCTCTTTTTCCCTTTTCTCTTTCTTCTCGTGGAAAAGGAAACCTAAAACCCCTTTTAGAGCAGTGGATTGAGATCTTGTACGAAGGTCTTGACGTCTTTTGAATCTGTTATCAACAAATACCCATTTCACTCTCACCTCTAGCTTTCTTCCTCCAATATCAAAACACTATGAATGTCAGGTAGAAAACTGATGGGTCTCTATTGTATTCTAAGAGGGATGGAAATACGAAGGGAATAACAGAAGAACCAGTGGATGATTCAATATCAATTTTTTTTTTCAAAACTACTAAGTGAAAAATATTTGTGGGTTTTTATTGGATGTGAAGAATCAGAAACTGACATATTTGGCACAGGGTTGGAGAAAATTAAAGGTTAGTGAAATTTTTCTGCAATCTTTCTTTTAAGGTTCTGAAATGAGAGAGAGGGAGAGCTTGAGATCATGTAGAAACTCCTGGTTTTTGTTTGTTTATTGCCCGATTTAGAACAAAACCAATAAATGCACACCTACCCACTCTCCCTTTCTCTCTCTTGAGTCTCGACGTCACTCCAACAACCACCAAAACCCATTTGAATATTTCCCCTCTAACCTTCCCTGCTTTCATCACCCCTCGGCGGACTTTTCCATGTTTCCCCTCTCTCTTCCCTTTATTTATAAACCCTAACTTTGTGCTCCCTCCCTCTCTAAATCCTCCCCACTCCATTCCATCTCTTCCTCTCTCCAACTTCTCCGCCAAAAAAAATGGCCTCGACGTCCACTTGAGCTCTTCCAATAAATTTGGTAAGCTCCTTCCCAAACCCTTCCTCTCTTCCAAAACTCCATCTTTATCCTCTTTGACTTTGATCCCATCCCTCTCTTACCAGAAATCTTGTCCTCTGACTGTCTAGAGCTCCATCGCTAATGAAAGATTCCAAGGAATTTCCTGTGAAATCGATGAAGGCGAGGCAGATCATTGATATTAGGGAAATCCAACCATTTTTGTTGGAGAAGATGATGAAGGGTATTATTATATTAATAAAATAATATTAAGACTCCGCATCCATTTACTTGCCTTTTTCTTCTCTCAAACGGGGAGTTTGTTTTCTGTTTTCATGCTTGCCAACGTGGCACACCTCTATTGGTGGCTTTTGTCGGTTCATATCAAACCCATCACAGAGGATATCAACCTAAAAGGGAGCCAGTTGGATGAGAGAGAAATTGAACATGAGGGAAAACAATATATCATGTTATAAATTTTTTCTCCATAGTCAATAATTATATATCACACCAAGTAGAAGATGATGTTAGTTAATAGCATGGACATACTATGGACGTGAAAATACAAAAGTTAATTTGTAACTGTTTTTAATAAAAGATAAGCAATGGCTGTCTTTCACATATGAAGCATTATCTTTGCTAGTGGTAATTGGAACAGTGGTCAAACTACACAAAAGAGGTAAGCTTGTAATGTAGAAGCTTCTAGGAAGCAATTTAGAAGATAAAAGAGAAAGTATTGGAGAGTGGTTATCATGACATTAATTCTACTTGGATTTATGTTAATGGCAATGATGAAGGAGGCATTGTATATCCATTTGACCATGGAAGAGAGTAGCAATTAGGACTGTCAATGTGCCAAGCTAGCTTGGCTCAGCTCAGAGATTGGTTCGTCATGAGCTGAGCCTGAACCTCAAACTATGTTCATTTAGTTAAGTGAGTTTGAGCCGAGCTTCCTTAGGCTTAGCTCATAAAAATCTCAACTCGTTAAGGGGTTATACAAAAATGTTTCGGTATTTTTATATATATAGCTATCTAACTAACTATCATGGTTTGTCTTAATACTTTTATAATAAAAAAGTTAGTTTTATATAGACGAAAGTTGTTTTTGCTCTCTAAACAAAAAAATGATTAAAATGATTTTCCCCAATGGCACACAACAACCGAGGAGGGTTTGTGTCCGCTCCCAGTTTTACCGCTAACCTCAACCCCTTAACAGGGGGTGGGCACATCAGTGCCGAAAAGTGATTTACACTTTTTTTTTGGGGGGAGGGGGGTGACAGGGAACGGTGGTTAGCGTTAGTTAAGGGGAGCGTTCCCAATCCTCTTTTCGTTCTTTCGGTTTTAGTTATCTCTGTTAGTAATTAAGGTCTCACCGATCGACCCGACGGTTGAACCAATCATTCAGGGTATTGCCCTCTCGCCGGTTTTACAACCCATAGGCGATGACCCTCTCTAATCCTCTGTTGCTTAAACCCTAGCTTCTTGCTGATAATTGGGGTTGAGCACTTTCTTATCCTTGTACCTTCTCTCACCCCTCCTCCTCCTCCTCCTCCTCCTCAGTAGCTCCGCCCATGGCTTGCTGTTATTACGATCTCATTTGAATCTTCCTATCTTCTTCTCGAGGTCTCGAGATTAGCAGAAATGGCATCTTCTTATCCCATGCAACAGTTTTTGGCATCCACTTCTTCTTGTAAGATGGCTCCCACAACAACTTATCCACTTCTGCAGAGGCTCAAGGCAAGTTCATTGTAGCTTTTATTCAGTCTTTTCTTCTCTCCGATTTGTTTTGTTTCGCTTGTGGAGAAGGTACCGTTCTTCAATGGTTCTCGTTCCAATATGAGATTTCTAGTTATTCATCAAAAGGAAAAAGAGATTTCTAATGACTCTGATAGCCTCTTATGTTTCTTTTTTCTTTTTCTTTTTTTAATAAATTTTTGTATTTCTTGGTGGATTTGATTTTTTTTTTTTTTTTTAAATTAAGTGGGAAGATTTTTGGATGTAGTAGCTTTTGTGTTGGTGATAAATATTTGATTGGTCAAGTGAGACATTCGTTTTTTTCTTTATTATTAGTCTTTTTCGTGTAAGCAACTTATATTAGTTTGGTGAAATTTTTGGGTTACTTATGGTTGGATTAGTGAATGGTTGTATTTTTGTTGGGGAGATGTTTAAGATGTGAAAATCTCCACATTCTCTGTGAAACACTTAGGGAAATTAGCATACACAAGGGCTACAAGAATAGGTAACCAATTCACCAGAAGTACCCTTAAATAATTATTGAAAAGTAGATCTACCGTGCTGTTTAGATTAATTGGTTGTCCAATGGGAAATGATAGAACTTTTGTTGGTGCTCTTGACTTTATCTTAAAATATAGCCTGCCAAAATATGCCAAACTCTCATCAAATTTTCAACTTAATCTACCAAAAGAGCAAAAACCCTATGGAATCCCTAATTCAACTCCATATATGTGGCAAAAAATCCTTTTGATTGGGCCTTCCCTTATCCAATTTAATTCTAGCAAAATAGAATTTCACAGGAAACCAGCCTATCCCAAATTACCACATACAAAAATCGATCTTTAAAATGGAGAAGGTCAGCCACATTCAAATACTAGATAGATGTATCTTTGCTGAACAAGGGCAATGATTATTCTTGGTCCTTCCAATTAGTTGTTTTCAAAGAAGTTTGATATCGGGATTTCATGTTAGATTGGGATCATATTGTATCTCCCCATGAGTGCTCCTTATAACTGTCTATATCTGTATTCCCCATACATTCCTTTTTTTGTGCTCATTGGTGGTATCCCATTTGTAATTTGCAGACGATATCATTATTTTTTTTGCGACAATTCTCAAAGATAGATTAGGATGTTGAGATGTGTTATGCGGTGCTTTGAGGTAGTTTCAGGTCTTCATCTTAATTTGAGCAAAAACATCTTGATCGCTATAGGAGAGGTCCCTAATCTGGATCAACTTGCGGCCGACCTGGAATATAAGGAAAGTTACCATCTACATGCCTTGAGCTCCCTCTTGGGGCGTCATATAAACAGAAGGAGGTTTGATTTCCTTTGGTTGATCGGATGAAGAAAAGGCTCAATGGATGGAAGGCTCGATATCTTTCAAAAGGAGGTAGACTCACCTTGATATAGACTTCTCTTGCAAGCATTCCAATCCATTACTTATCTATCCTAATTATGCCTAAGTCAATTGGTAATTTCTTGGAAAAGATTCAAAGAGATTTCCTATGAACTTGGAAAAGGGTTTGCACTCCGAAAGATAAAGGGGGAGTTGGCCTGAGGCGCTTGGAGTCCATGAACAAAGTTGTGGCTGCAAAGTTTGGCATTGGAGATGGGTGGAATTTCTTGGCATTGAGGGGCCTTTATGGGCGTAGCCCTTGGAGGGGTATAGTGTAGTATGTGTCCACATTTAGGGCGGGTTTGGTGTCTGAGGATATTTGGTGTGGGGAGAGGCCGCTAAAACATCCCTGATGTGTGTGAGTTGGCTGTGGATCCAACGTCTTTGGTGGCAACAAACTTTTCCATGCATGGTAGGGATATTGTGTGGAATCCGATTCTTAGAAGGAATTTGTATGATTGGGAAGTTCTCAGGGTGACTGAACTATTAGCCCGCATGCAGGCTATTTGTATTGACCCGGGCCAGGAGGATAGGTGGGTTTGGAAGGCTTCTTCGGGAGGAATATTCTCGGTTAATTCTTGCTATGGGCACGTAGCAATGACATGTCAGATGGTTGGGCCATGGAGGGAAGTTTGGAACTATAGGGTGCCTCCCAAGATCCAATTTTTCTTGTGGATAGTAGTGTTGGAGAAGATATCTACTATGGAGGCATTATGGAGGAAAGGTTTTTGTTTGCCTAGCATTTGTCTTCTTTGCTATCATGACATGGAGACGACTCCCCATCTTCTTATTTATTGCCCATTTTCATGGGAAATTTGGTGCGGTGTCTCGAGGGACTTTGACTCAACTTTTGTTGCTCCCGTGGACCTTAGGAGTCTTCTTCTTGGCTGGAAGTCTTTGGCGCTAAGTTCATTTGGCAAGAGGTTGTGGTATTTGGTGCCCGCTACGGTGTGTTGGGTTATTTGGCTGGAAAAGAACAACTGAGTATTCAAAGGGCAGTCAGAACCTGCTTGGAAGGTCTACAGGAGAGCTAAGGATTCTATCTTGTTTTGGGCGAGGAAGTGTAAGGGTTATGACTAGATTCCTCATGGGGACCTTCTCAGACATTGGGAAAGTATTATAGGTTTAACCGAATCTTGAGTGGCCAGTTTTCTATTTTTTGAGGGTTCTTCCCTCCTTTTCCTTCTTTGTGGTTGGGATTACTCGTCCCCTCTCTTTGTTTTTACTCTTCTTGTTTTTTAATAAAAAAAATTCCTATAAAAAGAAAACTCATTTAAATGGTTAGGGAAAAGCCCAAAAAATACAAAGATGAGAGAGAAACAGACATCGGACCCTTTGAGCCATGGTACAATGAACAAACAGATGATCCTCCGATTCTTCCTCCATCATAAAAGGATACATCTGTTTGCCAAATTCCAACCTCTACTCTACAAATAGTCAAGAGTGAGAATTTTATCCAGAAATGCATTCTACATGAAAAATGAAATTGTTTAAGGGATACCCGGGATCCAAATGCCTCTATGGGGAAAAATGGGATATCTCTGATTCGTCAACCCCAAATATAGGGATTTAGCAGTAAACCCACATTTTCTAGAAATAACCTATTCCTAACTATCTCTCATGTTAGGGTCCGACTTCATACTATCCAGCAAGCTCAACAACCTACACAACTCTCTCATCTCCCAATCATTCAATTTTTTATGCAACCTAGGCACCCAAATATTCCCCGATGTATCAAAATAATCCACCATTGGCACCGTAGAATCAACACCTATTGAATAAAGAATCCTAAAATATTCTTTAAGCAGAAGCTCTCCTACTCATATATCCTCCCAAAAGCTAATCTCACTTCCCGAACCTAAGTTGAACCTAATAAATTTACAAACAAACCTCAGACATCTTTTGAATGGATTTCCAAATCCAACAACCATGCCTTCCCTTCACCTTCTTAGCCGCCCAAACCGATAACACACCAAATCTAGCCACCACCACCACACGATGCCAAAGACTCTCTCTTCATCCAAAATCTCCAAAGCCATTTAGTCAACCACACCCTATTATGAACTCTAATCGATCTCACGCCCAATCCACCACAATATAGCGGTCTAACAATAGTACTCCAATCCACCAGGTGATACCTATGATACTCATCCAAATCGTTCCATAGAAAGTTACAAAAATATGTTTCAATTCTATTAGCCACTGAGACTGGGATAATAAAGAGAGAAAGATAAGATGAAAATCGGGGTGGAGTTCAACAATGTCAATCTATCACCTTTTGATAAAAGGGAAGCTTTCCAAGAATCTAATCTCAAAGAAATCCTCTCAATCATCGGCTCTCAAACAGCCTTAGATTTGTAGTTCGCCTCCAGCGGTAAACTAAGGTAGGTTGACGACAGACTACCAATTTTACAACCTAAAATCCACGCCAAACTTTTCGATATTCTGAACCTCCCCCACTTGGGACATCTTACTCTTCGTCAAATTAATATTTAAGCCCGACACCACCTCAAAACATAAGAATACATCTTAGATAATCCACTTATCCCACCTCCGCATCACAAAATATCATAGTGTCGTCCACAAACTGTAGGTAAGACATAATCAATCCCCAATCCCTAATCCTAGGATATAATCAATCTCCGCATTCCTAATCATTTTACTTAGGACTTTCAAAACCATAATAAACAACAGAAGGGAAAGGGGATCATCACCTTGTCTTAACCTTGTCGAACTATGAAAAAAACCTTTGGGGCAACCATTGACCAAAAACGGAGAACTTAACCGATCTCATGCAATAGAACATCAAACTTCTTCACTTGGCACCAAAACCCATAGGAAATTCCAATTAACGTGATCATAGGCACTTTCCAAATCAAGCTTACAAATCAATTCATTTCTACCTAAAGACCTCTTATCCTCAATACATTCATTTGTAATAAGGACACTATAAAGGATTTTCCTTCCCATAACAAAAGTACTTTGAGATTGGGCAATCCATTCATGACCAACTCCAGCCTCAAAGTCAGAGTCTTACCTATAATCTTGTAGACACTACTCAACAAGCTAATAAGATGATAATCCTTCAAATTTTTTGCATTATTCTTCTTGAGGATCAGCGCAATGAAAGAATTGTTTAAATGTGTAAAATTCTTCTAAATAGTAAAATTCATCAAATCCCCTTTAACAACCCAGCGTCTTGTCTCCTTTCCAAACCTCATCTTCTAAGAACCTCATCTCAAGCATATTTCTCTCAATTCCAAAGATTCAGTCAAAATCCATCCCATTAAGCAACAACCTGTTAACAAAATCTTCCTTATAGGCTTATACAGTCTCACAAAAGCTTTCCACATCATTTCTAATTTTCTCTTAATCCTAACACCAAACCCCATCAACAAAAAGGCCATAAATTCCGTTAGAATTCCTATGATGGTAGGCCATCTTATGAAAGAATTTTCTATTCCGATGACCTTCCTTAAGCCAAGACACCTTAGATCTTTGCTTCCAGAAAATCTCATATTTCAAAGCCAACACCAGAAAATCCTTTTTCAACCTCCCTCTCACCTCTTTCTTCAACCAACAAGTCACACTCCTCTTCCACCAAATCCAACTCATTAATTCTCACCCAACACAACTCCTTATTAACTTTGAGAGAGCCACCTGTATTTTTATTCCAATCTTTTAACCGAAATTTTAGGGCTTTTAACTTTAATGCAAAAATCCTACTCAGATTACCCAAATATATAACCCAATTGTATTCATTCGCCACCACCTCCATAAAATCCTGCTCAAGTAACCATATCTCATCAAATTTGAATGGGAGCAGACCCCCAACGGCCTATTTAACTCCAAAACAATCGGATTCTGGTCCGAAGTAGTATGGAGCAAAGCCAATTGAGCTCAGTCAGGAAATAAATCCTCCCAATCCACACAGAATAAAAAAACAATCTAATCTGCTCAAGGACGCTTGATTTAGGAAGTTAGACCAAGTAAATTTGGATTCAAAGGACCGTCAATTAAGTGTCATCTATCAATAAAATCCCCGAACTTATTCATGCTAAAATTCCTACTTCCACCACCTTTTCTCTCCCTGAGAAACCTGACCAAGTTAAAATCCACCCCCCCCCCCCCAATGCACCAAGGCAAGTCCCACCAACCCCTAATATCATCAAGCTCTATAAAAAAAATCGTCAATCTCAACACTCTGAGAAGGACCATATACCCCAACAAATACCTAATCCTCATACTTCGAAATCAACCTACATGTGATTGAGACCAAAAAGGCACCTATTTCATGATCAAGAAATTCAATTCTATCTCTATCCCAAATCAAAAGAACCTTCAACGCCCCCCAAGAAGGGACATACAACCTTGCCCCCCAAACCTCCTTGACCAACAAATCACTCGTACTCTGAATTTTAGTCCCCTGCAAACAAACAGTGTCAGAAAAAGCACCAAAGATACTCTGATTCACCTAACCCTTTATCCCTATTACCAAGATCTCTAACATTCTAAGACATGAGCTTTAAATCCATTAATCACACAAGAAGGATACCCCTACCTTTTCTCGTCCCCCCCCCCCCCCTCTCCCCTTCACTCCTACCACCAACCTTCTTATTGTAGTTTACACTATTCTCTAGTGTTTTTTGTACTCACTTCTCAATCTTTTACCCACTGACTCTGAACCCCCATCACCCTGTGACATTCTAGTTTTCCTTTCTATCAATCTGAATCGCTCCACATTTTCCTTTTCCAGACCATCAAACAATAAGCCTAAAAAGGGGCCAAATTTCTTTAATTTATTCAACATCCAGTCTGACAAGAATTCTTCATTTATATCCACCACACAGAAATCAGCAAGCTAAAATCCTCCTTTGCATTTGATAAAAATCGATCTATCAACATCGACTGCCACCCAAGATAATGATGAGAAACTCCTAAGCATGAACTCTGCGCCTTCCGCGATTTCTTTCCACTTGATTTTGGGCTGACGGTGGGAGCACACCAGAACCCTGGACCAAACCTCCTCTCCCACCTCCGACACAGACTGATTTTTTTGGATCATCCAATCCCTTTGTCACTGAACAACCTTCACCTTTTTAGACTGCAGAGGAGCCAGAGACTGAAAATTTGCACCCGCTAAAGGAGGGAAAGAAGAAGCCCAAGGAACAACATCACAAGGGATAGGGGACGGAGAAGATCCAAAAGTCCTACAAAGAATATATGCCACATTCGCCCATCCAGAACCATCGTTACCTTGAGGGAAAATCACCGGAATTTTTTTCCCACTCCTAGAGATTTCAGACACTTTCAGAAAGGATCCAAGAGCATTCATGCAGCCTTTAATGACTAAGATCTGATTACCATCTGAAGATGCCAGCTTGCTAAGTTGGTGAAGTCTGTGGCTGTTGTACCACAGACCTGGGTTCAAAACTCATCTTCACCTATAATTACCTATCAAAAAAAAAAAAAGAAGATCTGATTACCATCTTCTTTGGACCAAATAACAGTCTAGGAATGGACTTACATTGACTGATAAGCTCTTACCACTACTACAAATCATCAGCGTTTTCATTCTTTTAACCTTTCAATATTTTCTTTATTCACAATTTTTGGCATCACTTTCATCCACTAACATACACAACACTTTCATCCACTAACATATACACTAAGAAAAGCTACTTGAGTGATCTACATACAACAAGCAGTAACAAGTTAACCACAAAAGCGTGAACTTTTGGACAAACAAGCTGAGGAAAGTTTTCTGTTTGAAAAACTAATTAAGATACATTCATTCTGGTTCACTCGAATACTTTCTGCACAGATCACCATTGTTTTCATGCTACGTCTGTTTTACCAAAATTTGTCTACAAAAATATTCTTACTCTCATATTATTTGGACTGCAAGTGCTTATTATGCTGGTGTTCATAACAATAATAATTTGTTTAGAAGTGGTTTACCGCTTATTACCTCTGTAACCAATCCCATTTTAATTTTATTTCCCTTGTTTTCTATGATCTTGCTTTGATAATTTATTCATTTAGATACCCGCATTTTTTGGTTTAAACCCCATTCAAATTTTGTGTACTGCCTAAAAATTAGATTTAATTTTCTTTGTCTTCTATCTGCCCCCTTATGAATGAAAACTGAAGTTCCTGACATTTGTGTTAGTGTATTTGAAACCAAATTTTAGAACATTTTTTATGCGGGAGCATACCATGTTGAAAAGAAAAAGTTGGAAGACAATGGATAGTCTTCCACGGAGTGTCTAGTAGTATAGCTTTATTTTTCCGTTATTTTTCTATTTTAGAAGTTTTAATTAGTGGTTTTACATGTAATAATATCATTGGAGTCAAATTAAAAAGTTAGGATTAAATTAGGAGTGTTTTAGGAAATTTTCAGATTTTTTAGATTTTATTTGGGTTTTTTAGGCTAATCTTGTTTTTGATGTTTAGCCTACTGTTTCAAACATCAAAAGTTGCTCATTTGGCTTAATTTTGGTTTCACTAGATAGGTTATTTAGTTACCTTTCTAACGGGACCAAGATTAAGCAAATCCGAGGTGATTTGAGAAAGTTATGACCAAATTACTAAGGGGGTGTCAGAAAAAACGGGAATAGTGTTATTTTTAGAAAGTCTTAAGTTTTAGTAGTTTAGACTTTAGGAAATTTAATGTTTTGGAAAGTCTGGGAATTAGGAAAACTTGGAGAACAAGTTATTACGTATTTAACAAGTTTAGGATTTTATAAAGTGAGTTTTAGCCTTATAGGAAATTTTAAATTTTTGAATATTTTCTTTTTTTTTAAGAAGTTCCAAATATTTTAGGATGTTAGCCTATTTAAAGGCACCCTCTATGCAATAAATTACCGTTGAAGATGATTATTTGAAAAAAAGACATGTGTGTTGAAATGGGTGTGGTATCCCATGTTTTCTCTTAAACCCTCACATGAGGTGAGCATTCTACCTTCTTTCTCTCTCTCTCTCGTCTTCTTCTTCCATATCTTCTTTAATATTTTTTACTTCTTGTTTTTTTGATTTTTTTTTTTCACTTATTTTATTTTCTTAATTCAAGAATTGCATTCCTAGATATATCGTACATCATATTTGGTATCAGAGTCAGGTTTCCAACTAATCCTTATCTAGTTGGGATCCATCTAAATAGGACATGTGGATTACTTTCATTTGTCTTACCTTAAATTCTTTTGGGGTTTTTCTAAACCCTAAATTTTGTTGAGCTAACCCTAAAACTTTGGGATTTTCCCAAAGGGCCTAGATTTGTGCAAGGGCATATTTCAATTCTTTTAGGGCAACCCTAAATCTTTTTAGGGTCTTTTCCATTATTTTAGAGTTCCTTCAAAAGTGCCTAAAATTAATTTAGGGTCTTTCAAAAGGGCTTCTAATTATTTTAGGGACTACTTAAATTCTTTTGAGCAACCCAAAAACCTTTTTCCATCCATTTTGGGGTTTTCAACATCCTCTTTAATAAGAAATGTTCATTATTGATTTTTGGAATCATTTCCATTATTTTAGGGCTACCCTAAAATCCTTTGGGGTTTTTTCAAAAGGGGTTTATACAGCCCTAAATTATTTGAGCGAGTCTTAAGCACCATGAGAGGAGTTAGGAATAATGATTTGATAGCTGAAGTTAAGAAACAGGCTAGGGATTTGGAAAACACCAAGGCTAAGTTGACTAACAGCATGGATACACTTGAGACTCTGGTTCAGCAACTTGTGGGAACAGTTGAGAATCTTCGACTGGACATTAAAGGATTGAAAAAGGGAAAAGAGTTTGTTTAGGAGGGGGAATCATCACAACCAGTCTCTTCCCCTAAGCAACATATTGATTCCCTTACTCATGATACATCTTTTGTCCAGCAGCATGAGGAGGATTCTCCCTTGAAGACGAAATCTCCCAAAGAACACGAACCAACATCCAAAGAGCTTTCCCAACAAGTGGTGTCAACTAAGGACCATGAACTAGCCTCTATTGTTCCTCAAGATGAACTACAAATTGAAGATAAGAAAGAACATGTGAAAGACATCAAGTTGCAGTGATGCGGACATCCAAGATAAAGTGGGACCGACGTGACATGTGGGTGAGACCCACATGTGAGATCCTTGTAGTAGCTAAGTGTGGGACGTATAGAACATCTTGGAGTTGAGTTAATTAGTATTTAATGTTAGGCATCATATTTTATTTATTTTAAATTTATTTTAGAGTCCTTATGTAATTAGGAGTCTTTTAAGTCAAAATCGTAATCCTGTTTTTTCTCTTTAGGCCATATTTTAGAGGATCAAAACTCATCCATTTGGGTTGATTTTGGTGTCATCTAGAAGCTTATTCAGTTACCTTTCCAATGAGACCAAGATCTTGAGAATTCGATGTGATTTGGGAGAGATATGGCCAAAATACTGACAGGGTGTCACTTATTACAGGATTTTGTTATTATATAGAGTTTTATTTTTTTTAGAAAGTTTAATTAGAGTGGAATTTGGAAAGATTGGCATGTAAAGTCTATATATATATATATATATGTTTGTAACCCACAATTCTATGAATAAAATAGATGAATAAATAATTTTCTTGCTTTCTAGCTCTTGGCTAGTGTGTTCTTCCTTTGTAAAGTCTAAAAACCATAAGTGGTTTTCCCTAAAGGT
>JAOXJP010165380.1:0-12791 GCA_025762735.1 Platanus orientalis
CATGTATATACATGTATATACATATACATATACATATACATACATGTATATACATGTATATACATGTATATGTACATGTATATACATGTATATACATATATATACATGTATATACATATATACATATATATTTATATACATATACATATACATACATGTATATACATGTATATACATGTATATATACATGTATATACATGTATATACATATATATACATGTATATACATATATACATATATATTTATATACATATACATACATAAACATATATATACATATATACATATGTATATACACATATGTATATGTATATGTATATGTATATGTATATATGTATATATATATGTATATATATATATATGTGTGTGTGTGTGTGTGTGTGTGTGTGTGTGTGTTATTTAAGTTTAAATGTGGTGGTGGTGTGTGTGTGTGTGTGTGTTATTTAAGTTTAAATGTGGTGCTTTAGCATTGAAAGTTGAAGGCTTCACCTATGGTAAGACCAAACATGATACAAAATAAAGTCTAAATTATTATGTTTTATTTTGATTTATTATTTTATTAAAAGTTTATTTTATTTTATATTCTTTATTAGATTTCCGTAATGACCCATTTACTTTTATATTATAAACGAATTTACTCTTGGAATTTTTCTTATACAAAAATATTTTTATCTTTCTTTGTGGAAGTTAACTTTTGCATGAATAAAGATTTTATCCTTTATTAGCAACAATTTTATCAATTCTTGCCTTATTAGTGAGTAAAAGTAAATTCTTATATTGTGTACTTTGTGTGATGACTACATGAGACGACACACAAATGTGTGTACACAATGTTGTATTATATATGTAAGCACTTGAGAACTGAAGCTCCTACATTCCTAAAAAAAATTCTTTTTTCTTTTAATTTTTTTCTCCTTTGAGATCTTTTATATACCCAATAGATCATAATTCATTTAATTGACTGGTTGATATCTTTTTGTTAAGATTTAACCGTTGGTCACATGAGAAATGAGGGATTGAAGGAAAAGTAACTACAATGTGTGAAAATAATTGCATTGAACTAATAGATATCCTAATTAACTTTTAGCTATAAATACAAGAAACAAAACGTCTTTCATTTATTTTGAAAAGTAGCAAAAAAATAGATTAGAAAAATGATAAAATCAAATTCATGAAAGTGTCCACGAGAAACAATTCAAATTTTGATCCAATCATTTACTTTAGCTCTTCTTTACAAGAATTTGTATTAATTTTACTGCTATTTTTAATGGTTTCTTCTTCTACAATAATTGATTCTACATGCTACTATTGCTAGTTCATTGGAGGGTGCGTAATTTTATTTTTCATAAAAGAGGTACTATCACTTTGATTTAAGCCTTGCTTTTCATAAAAGATGTATTTGTCACTTTAATTAAAACCTTACCATGTGTAGTGCCCTAAACCCAGATCCCACTAAGATTCCAAATCCTGGGGGGTTACATTTCAATTTACATAATAACAACAGAAGCAATGTAAAATCTGGCAGCATAACTATGCAACTGGGCCCACTAGAAAGATTCTTGAGTCTATACGGAACCTGATAGACAATAATAAATGCATCCATACACCCATATAATACAAGGACTTTATATATATATATTACATGTACTCTAGTACAAGACATCATTTGTTCCACATACAGGTTATACAAAGACAAATACACAATCTAAGATAACTCTAGTCTACACATGACTAGACTGCAAGACACTACTAGCTACTTATGGTATCGGTTGTAAGTGAGAATTCTCAGTTGTAAGGTCTCACTCTACAAGGTGAGAAAAAGGTTCACTTTGTATGGACATAAAAGAAAATAAGGTGATTTCGGGAAAGCCTAGTAAATAATTATTTTATTCTATATTTTATAGCGAAACAAGATAAAGAAATAAATTCTGACCATTCCGATGAAAATACAATCAATAAATCTTTATAAGACTATTATTTACAAATAATGTACATGAAAATGCGTCATACATAATATATGAGTAATTACTTATGCTAGTCTCATAACTACGGGTGCTAAGATGAGATAGACGAGAGACAATCCTAACCTTTAGCCTTTTACACCAAGTGGCTACATCACCAAATCTAACTTTGGGCACCAAGCTCATACCCACGATTTCGATTTGGGTAGCTCAAGGCAATGCCATAATAACAAGAAAGACATCATATAATATAAAACCAAATCATATAATCTAAATCATGTAAATCAAATCAACATAAAACTATACATTATGCTAAATGCATGCAATGCGTATAATTACACTCACAGGGTGCATCAATAATGATAGGTGAATAGGAGATAATCCTATCTTTGGTTGCTTGCAAAAGTGACTGCATCACTAGACCTAGCCTTTGCTATTAAGCATAAGGTAGCTTATGACTCAAACCTGTAAGAACACTCATAAGGTGCACCAATGATGGCAGGAGGCTATATCATGTGTAAAGAATGTACATTTTTATGCTCATAAGGCAAATGCTCCATATTTGTGTCTATGTTATGCTCTTAAGGGAAGCACCCCATTTTTATGTACATATGCACACTATTTTATGCTTTTAAGGGAAGTGTCCCATTTTTATTAACTTGTATTGTCAGAATATATATAACACTTAACGCCATGCAATTCCAAGTTTTTAATGCAATAAACATGGACCTATAGATATCAAATCACATGATAGAAGATATCAATTCTGTGTGCCTTATAATACACAAAACATCCACATATAACAATCATAATAATTCTCATAGCACAATGATTTCATTTGTAATATTAAATTTAATCTTGAAATTGTGTCCATAGACTATCCTAAACATGATCTGAATTTTAAGGGATGAATTATATACTTTTTAAAAAATATCTAATTATAAGATTATTCTTAAAAAAAGATGGTAGGATTTTCATTCCTCTTTCCAAAGCAAAAAAATAATCTTAGGTCCAAGTACAAATACTATAATTATGACGTAAACTATCTGGTGTGCTCAGAAAAATCCATACAAATTTCATTAATAAAATCCATATAGATTGTTTCTTCAATCTGTTTGGATTTTCAAGAATACAATCTATTTAGATTGTGTTGTGCTTCACCCAACCTTAAATTCTAATTCTCCAACTCCTCTAAAATCAACATAAATTCTTCTTCTATTTCATAAACAACTCACGAACATTGTCATTAAGTGAAAATACAAACATACAACATTAATTTATGCCTACATCAACTCAACATTATTTAACTTGGGATTTATGTAAAAAAAAAATTAGATTTTACAAGAACATTCAAATTAGAGAGTAAGGCTCTTCAAAATTAAACATAACCATACATAAATAAGTTTAAGAGATGAGTTATACCTTATATCGTAATAGCAAGCATGTGGGATGGTTTTACATCTTTCAAGTAAGAAATTTAACATGGTTTCTAAAGCTCAATCAAAGCCTAGAGCTACAAATTGAAGAAGGGTAGAATTACTTACCTCAATATACAAATTCTATAGTAAAACTCCAAAAGAATCATCTCCTTTACCTCCTTATCTCTCTTTTTAGGGTTCTTCCTTTGGTTTTTCTCATTGTTGACCCAGTACAATGACCAAATGAAAGGTTTTGATTATTAAAATGTTAAACTTTCAAAATTACAATTAAACTTCAAAAAAAATTAATTGTTTTTCAAGTGACTTTATTCAACCTTATCACATATCATGGATTAATGACATGTTTAACATCAATTTGGTCATTCTAATTCTTTTAATTACACTTTGATTCCATACTATGCAAGATTAACATTTCCATCTAAAGAATAATCAAGTGACACATGACAACATATGATTTAAGACACATTATTTAGGTCCAAGTACTTCCACTATAATTATAGTATTTGTCTTTGCATAAGATGGTACCTTCTCCTGTTTATATTAGAATTTTTCATTATCAACTAAACATTTTTTCTATAACAATTAATTTTTCATTCAAAAAATAGATGTACTGTAATACCCCATAATGTCTTAGAAGGGTAAAAATGTAATTTTTCATGTTTAGGCGTAAAATAGTCATTTCACATGCTTAGACAGACCATAGAGTGGTTTAGGAAGCCTTGGAACCAAGTTAGAAGTGTTGAACCCAAATTTGACATTAAACCTACAAAATTCGAATGTTGCTTTAAGAGTGTAATTGGGATAACTTTACAGGAACACTTGTACCAATCCCGAGAGAATTAGAGTTCAAACCATACACCATTGAAAAGATTTTTTAGTCTACTTTTCAAACCCTTAAATGGTTTGTAATTCAGAGTTTTGTAGAGAAAGTTATGGTTGTTTCCCGCAAGGTGTCTGTATTTAAAATTAAGAAGATACGGGTCATGACGAATCCATTACAAATATGGTAATCAGTTATGCTCATGGGACATGGCCCTTGAGAATTTTTTGAGGAGCTTGTAAGTACAAATCTAGTAATCGGTTATGGGTGTAATCGGTTACAAATATGGTAATCAATTACAACCCAAAAAGTTAAAATTTTGAAAATTTTGAACTTTGTCACTTTGTGACATGGTTTTCAATCATTGGACCTTCACACATGTGGGATCTTATCTTGGACAAGTTAAAACATCTTTAATATTTCATTTAGGCTCATTAGAACAAAAAGATAAATAATTAGAGAGATTAAAGAGCTTGGGAGGGAAAGGTGGGAGTTCTTTCCCAATTGGGTAAGCTTCACTCCCAACCATGGGAGATCTGCTAAGGTAGCTTAATTTCTTCATGGATCTTCCTAGTTTTATTCTTCTAATGTTAGACTTATACTTTTTTTATAGAGCAATGTGTGAGTAGAGGTTGAAGTGAAGGTTTCTTACTTGGAGGTTTTGGATTTGAGTTTTGGTCAGTTAATATTGCTTACAATAGGTGATGTGGTGTGTTCCTCTATTTGAATTTCAGATTATGTGATGTTACTAATAAAATTCTTTGAGATTATTGAAAATCCTTGAATTTGACTTATAGAATCATGCTAGATCTTTGATTTCTAGCTTGCTTAGTAAGTTTTCATACTCCTTATGTTTGGTATAACCCATTTCTTATTGAAATCTCTAAAAATACTGAATATCCATGCCTTGAACCATTGAATCTAGTTTGATCTTTAGATCTACATTTATTTTATGAAGAATTGTTGTCCTTAAACATTGTGTAGATTATTTCCTTTCATTGAATCCTCTAGATCTTGTGAAATCTGAATTTTTTTTCATGTGAACCTTTGAAAATCTATGTAAAATTGTGAATCCTTCAAGATCTATACGATTAATGATCGATTTAAAAGATAATCTTATTTTGTCCATTGTTTGGAACACTAGAAGCGATATTTGCATGATCTCTATGATTAGATTCATTAAAAAACCATGTGAACTTCTGAATTTCTATAAATTTTTATTGAACTCATTGATTTTATTGAACTATATGCTTCCTATATGATTACATGAACTATGTGGACCATCGAATCCTACTACATGCTTTGAATAATTAATCTTATGTGAAATCTTAGTAGACTATTGGGACTCCGATCATATGAATATTGAATCATGTACTAGCATTGAATTTAAGTGAATGCCCTTGAAATGATTATATCATGGCAATGCTATGCCTATGTTTGTTTTATGCATCATACATATATTCTGATTATCGAAACTATATGAACCTTCGAACTTATTGATGCGAACTCTATTGGACTTCAAACCTTTGACCTACTTTTAGCCCATCATAGGGCTAAGTGTGATCAAATTATATAGGCCTTGACACTAGACTAGGTGTGTCTTTGACTCTTTGGGTTTACTCACAAGGCTAAGTGTGAGAAAGTACTTCGGACATGCTCTTTGGTTCATAAATATTGATCCAATTTTTAGGGATTAAATAGAAGATCAGGACCTTACCCATGGGGTTGCCCAGAGCATACGATTGCTTTACATTGAACCATTGGAAGATTGAACATTAAACCTTCCGAATATTGAACTTTGAATACTTTGAATTATCGAACTCTAAACACTTTGAATATAGAACTTAAAACACCTTAGACCATGTGAACTCCGGACTTCTGAACATTAAACTCTGAAAATACTCTGAATCATTGAACATTAGACCTTTTGAAACTAACATCTCACTGAACTTATAAGCTTTAAATTTTGTATTAAACACTCAATTGGATATTGATTCCTATTCAATATTTAGCATTGAACTCCGAATTATGAGTAAAAATTCTTTATTTGAAAACCTTCGACTTCAGTTTGATATTTAATTATTGTTCATTTTGTGCTAACATGATTATGATTAATATTTCAACCTCCATTTAATTCTTTATTGGCCTTTGGACATACTAATACTCAGATTTATACTTTGTTTAATATTGTCTATAGTTATTTAGATTACTTACAAGTTGGGACTAATTATAACCCACCCATTTTGTTTTCAGATTAACTATTATTGTAGGTCCTCCATCAGAGAGACTTGTTACGATATCCTCAGCTTTTTCTCTTATTTTTCATTGTTATTTTGGATATGTTTTATGATCATTTTATTTCGGATCCATACTTTTGATATAATGGTTATTCTATTTTTCCTTTGTCTTGTGATTCGGGTGAAAAGACATCCTATTAATGTAAATTATTGACTCCTACATTATGTGGATGTGTTAGTACTTTTTTGGGTTGATATTAGAGATTATAGCATTACTATCCACTACAACTATTGATTATTGGATTATTGTGATATTGATATACGCTTTCGCAATTATTGAACTAAGAATGTGAATACGCTTATGCAAATAATTGGATATTGAATTATTAATATTGGATTGTGAACATTGGTTCTCGAATCAATGTAATATAACGATCCGAATCCAATACGCGTATGGGTCCTAAATCCGAGTCTGGTTTTGGAGGCATTACATGTACAATAATCTAAACTATTACAATCGATACATCTCTAATTCATAAGAAGTTTTAAGAAACCATAAATGAGTTTTCAATTTTCTCATCTTCCTTCCATACAATTCTTCATTTTTCATGAACTCTCAAAATTATCTGTGCGAATAGGATTAGAACCCCAAATTAATCTTCCCAAGATTTTCTTTCTCCTATCTTATCAAAACATAGTCCTTCCTACTCAAGTTTTCATTCATAAAATTTCTATTACATACATCTAATAAATAAATAAATAAGATAATATACCCTGCATATAAGAGATGTTTAGGGAGAAATTTTAATAGAATCAAAGATTTGGCATCAAGGCAAAAAGTTAGAAATATTTTAATGTTATATAGGTGTCTTTTCTTAGTAAAAACTATAGATAAACTATACCATGATTAAAATTTCGATATTATGACATGAAATTGAAAATGCTACAATATTACATTTAGAGAAGTATGATATATAACTGGATAGTTGACAGCCCTATGCGAGTTTGTTGTTGGGTAAGGTTGACTGCCAACCCGCACCCATTCCAATCCGAATTTAAGCCATGTTAGACCCAACCTGGCCTGAACTCGAGGTTTCCAAGATTATTCCACGAAGAAAAAGGACGGGTTTCAGACTGAAGATAATTAATTTTAAAGTATTTGTTGAAAAAGGACATTACTAGCTAGCTTCAACCCTGTGGTCACGCCATCACGATTCTTATGAAACAACCAAAGACGCGTGATCGTATCACACCGACTTTCAATGAGAAAAAAAAAAAAAAAAAATTGCTTTTGTTAATGATTAAATTAGATAAGCCAATATACCTTAGCCTGCGTTGGTGTGATATCATCCTCCAAAAATTTTTAAGAAAGAGGTTTAAGGTCGAATCCCCCGTGACAGTATTCCCCAGATTTAGATTGTCTCTCTTGTTAGCAGCGTAAATCTCTCTTTGATCCAGTTGGCTGCAGACCCAAGCGGCCCTACTGAAATTGTATGCAGTGAAATATAGATAAACCTGTCCAGGGTGATTCCGGGCTAGATGGAAAAATGATAATAAAAATTCAAGCACAGGAAAGAAGGAGAAGAGTACAAAGCTACCACCATGGAAGCTCACGACGGTATAGTCAAATAATAAACCATACTTTTAACACGTCAATAACCATATAACGATGCAAGTGAACGTCAGAGAAAGTGACTTCGATACTTGTAAAGTTACTGGAATTATAAAAAGCTAGATTGGGTTTTTTTTCTCTATTTCTGCTACATAAATTTATGATCAGTTTCATATTATAGCATTTTCTGGTTATTTACCCTACTGCCACTGGTTCATGTTCTATTATCACTGTGGTTCTTTGAGTTGTGCATGACTAATATTCTTCCTAAAAGAGGTTAGTTATCACTATTATTCAAGCACTTCTCTACAACGGTTAATTCCTCATTCTGCGTAAAACCATGCCAATTTAACTCCAACCACCTATGTAAACACAATATATTTTCTTTTTATAATTTTAACTAGTATCTTAAATGTGATTAATTAATGGTAAGTAACATTTAAAATAATGAATTTAACAAGATTACAATAGTGAACCCTAACCAATTATAACCAAGGGGTGTCAACCACTAGGGTCCACAACCTCTTGCTATATGCTAACTTTTCCACATAAAATTTTCCAACTTAAGGATGGCAGTTCTTGACCCGACCCACCTACCCACTCAATTTCACAATACTAAATTAAGTTGGATCCAAGTTGGGCATTTCCAAATTCGGTTTAAAAGTAATTTTGCTAATGCGCCTATCCTTTTAAGGTTTGAGTTGAGTAATCTCAATTTTGTTCGGGGTCTGAGTACCCGATGCAAACCCTGTATCACTCCTATTTCAACTTACAAATATAGCTCCATCATGCTAGAGTTGGATTCCATGTGGGTTGTTGGATAATATTGACGGCCAACCCGAGCCCAATCCAATCCAACCTTAAGCCATGATGATCCAATACGGTGCTAGCTTGAGCTGCCCATTGTCTGAATGACTCCATATTATAAAAAATAAAATAAAATAAAATAAATAAGGAAGGGTTTGAGACTGGAGATGATGAAAAAAACACAACATTTTATTTACTTTTTAAAATTGAAATTATTATTTTTTGAAAAGTAAACTGGAAATTATTTATTTGGGAAAGGACATTACTAGGGTCAATCCTGTGGTCAAACCAACACAAAATCTTATATTTCGGCCGTTAAAGTAGTCAAAAATATAAATAAAAAAAAACAAGGAAGAGAATACCCCTTTTTCCACAAATGTTGGCTGCCCGTCAATGGTGTGAGTCCCACTATGATCCGGGTGGCTGCAGGCCCAAGCGGTCCTACCAAAGAAAAAAAATAGTGAGTAATGAATAGTGAATTATAGATGAACCTGTCTACGGTGTGTCTGGACCAGATGGAACCATATATATATATAAAGACTAGAAGAAGATTACCATTGATGGGAGAGGGTAGGAGAAAAAGAAAATAAAGAAAGAATAGAAGAAGAGTACAATACGGGATAGTCAAATAATGAACCACGGAATAACTTGCCAATAATAATCTTCTTAATATTCAAAAGTGAATCCAAATCTTTGGGCGAAATGATTTGATACTTTCAGATAGCTGGACTTAAATTAATAAATGGAATTTTTTTTTAGGTGGAGAGAAAAGAAAACAAATCCTCTTCAACAAGCTTAAAATACATTAAATAAAAGCTGTTGACAAAAAACAACATGTGGTTAAGAGTGGACCCACTTTTAAGTCTATAATATGACACATGTATTCAAACTCCTGTCCAATGTTGAAATTTCGATTTTTTTGTATACATGTTCTTCGACCCCAATTGTTTCCGTTTAATGTATTTTAAGCATGTTGTAGAGATTTGTTCTCATTGTCAAAGTATGGATTGCTTGCTGGATTTGTATTGGCGTGATATCAGTCCAACCAGACTGGACATGACTCAAATATAGTGCCACGACCAAGGCCATCTAGTGTGATCAATTAATGGTTAAGTAACATTTAAAATAATAAAAGCAACAGGATGACAGTAGTGAAGCCTAACCAGTTATAACCAAGGGGGTGTCAACTAGTCGAACGACCAAAGTTATTACTCTAGCCGTAGGTTATAAAGGGGACGCCTATCAGTAGATAGAGGTTATAACATTGTTATTAAATAAGGGGTAACCTAAGGGTGCTGGTAAATATTTACTAGGAGCAAATGTCGTATCCAGGACACTATGAAATCTCATGCAATTGTTAACACAAATTTTCTGGCAGCTTATTTCTCAAGTCGTGTCAGTGCTACATAGATATAACTGAGTAAAGTTTGGTCTTAAGTTTATGACCCCCGGTTTGTGTCAGTGCAACATAGATACAACTGAGTAAAATTTGGTCTTAAGTTTATGACCCCAGGTGCCAACATAAATTGAATGTGCAGAGGAACTCAAAGAAATTGAATCCTGAAAGATTATTTTGCTACCTTCTATATTCAACCGATTATGAGGGGGAGGTTTTTTTCGTCTGTGAGTTATTTTTTGTTTTATATATAAAGACTTCTATATTTTTACTGTAATGACACTAAGAAGACGAATGTTTAACAAAATAACTAAGCATTTAAGAATAACTTATATTCGGACTAATATCAATCATATAATGGAAACGTTTACAAAGCCAATATCATACCAGTAAACAAGCTTTGATCCATCACATGAAAATCATGATTACAGTTCCTATTGGAAATCTAATGGAATAAAGGAAATGCTTTTATTTCTAAGGACAAGATTATAAAGTAAGGATTCTGATTAAGTGTTGAATACATAAGTAGTTTGTTGTTTTGAAAAGTGTCAGGCGTCTATCCAATGCCTTCACCCTTTATTTATAATGTTCTAATTCAATTATAGGTTTTCTATACATGTCTTTCTTCTGGACCTTCCATCCATTATGTAACTTCCTAATTCAAGGCTTGACACTTCACATGGTAACTAAATCTTTCAAAATCTTCCAATAGTGAACCATCATCTGTTCCATCCATTTACAAGGTTTACCTTATCACGGATTCTTCCTCATGTCACAGTTAGATTAGCTTTCAAATTTGAATTCTTTAAAAGATATGAAAAATGTATCATAATCGTACAGTCGTTTCTCATTCAAACTTTGTAAAAGAATACTGCCACATGGCTCATTCTTGGCCATGTATTATGGAGGTGTTTTTTTATGGTGTGAAAAAGAATAAAATGGGTGATTGATGCGTTCTTTTGAATTTGGAACAAGCATTGTATTTCATATGACGTTCCTTGGTGCCCCGAACACCAAATCCTAAACAAAACATTTATTTTCATATTTAATTATTCTATCACCCTACACCTGGGTATTCATACTGGGAGCAAATGCTCTGCTCCCAAATTGTCTACTCCCCGTGCTCCCAGACACAAAGGCTGGGGTGTATAGAATTAAAACCATAAAATGGGTTTAAAAAAAAGTATCACGTGATAGTCCGTCTTTGGGAGCATGGGGGAGTAGACAATTTGGGAGTAGAACATTTGCTCCCATTCATACATGTCCATTTTACAGACTACATGCAGGATTCTAGACTCTTCACACACCCCAATAATAAATATATAGGAAGATGAAAAAGAAGAAGGATACCAAACTCCAACATGTTGAGTATCAACAAACAATAGGGATGGCAATTGAGTAGATTGAGCTTGGGAAATAGCTCACCAATAAAATATAAGGACCCGGCCCAGCTCAAAAAATAAAAATAAAAAATCCTAGTCACCCTACTACCTGCAATTTATGTGATTAAATAAAGACAAGGCCAATTATGGCATGATCTTCAAAAGAAAACTTTGTTTTTCATAAAAATTTCAAATGGAAGTAGCTTAAGCCCCAAAATCTTTAGTATTAGTTCCTATACAACAATATCTTAGGTATGGGCCTATAGGTCTACTAGAATTGTCCTATATTCTCTCTCTCTCTCTCTCTCTCTCTCTCTCTCTCTTTGGCAAAAGCATTAGTTCAATTTCATTCAACAAAATCAACCTCAGATACAAATATCCATAGCAATGATGGAAGATATCCTTTGAGGGAGAGGGGTTCCATTCCATTTAGTAGAGAGATGTTCCTTAGAAGCTATAATTTCCATAAAGTGGGCGCTTTGTGCTTTTTCTTAGGACAAATGAAATGGAGATCACTTAGGGGTTATGACTAGCAAAATGATGACAATCTGAGATGATATTCTGAATCCTCCATGGAATGTGTGAATTTTTATCATTGATTAGCTACACAATCATGCTACTGTCTCCTTCAATAAGGATGGGAACAAAAGGAAACTCATCCACTACCTTGAGACCTGGATAAAATGCTACGACTTCAGCTTCTTTTGGGCTACAACGTAGTAGATCTTTTGTTTCCCCCTGTATGAAAGTTCTTGGCAAGTCTTGAACAATAGTTGTTGCCACACATTGAAACTCTACTACACCACTTGTTGGAAATATGTGTCCTAACAAAGCTATTCACATAAAATATAAGCATGATTAATTAATAATTTAATTAATATTCTATTATCACATGAATTTGTTTATTTATATGGATAATTATTTGATCTTATGAGATGAGATAGGTGGTCCTCAGGTAACATAGAAGGAATCCACTGCCCTTAAATGGGAGAATATTCAGTTTAGGAAATACGTAATTTAATTGGACATAAAAATCTAGCGCTAGTGGTTCTTGATAATGTGTTTGTCAAATGTTTTCAAAATTATATTATAATGTATATATTTAATTTTGAAAATGATTTTATCAAATAAATGTT
>JAOXJP010165391.1:0-12790 GCA_025762735.1 Platanus orientalis
TCGTTCCATTATTTATGTAACATGACAAAACATGAATACATAGCACCGATCCTTGTGATCTCCATGGCTTTCAAAGTTAAGCACAAAAACTTCATGATATGCTCTGCTCAAGCCTCCACAGGTTCGGTGAGGGACTTTAGGTTGCCTCACCAGAAATGGCCAAAATCGTTGACATAACAAATTGCCTTTCAGGTACAGGAAAATGTCGACATCATTCCATAGCCTATATATCATGACAACCGCCTTTCAAATTGGTTGAAACAAGTATGTAGCATTGTTCCTTCACGATCTCCATGGCTTTCGGAATAAGCCTAAAAACTTCTTGATAGCCTTGATCAAGCCTCCACAAGTTTGGTGAGGAACTCTAGGTTCCCTCACCAATAAATGTCCAAAATCGTTGACACAATAGACTGTCTACCTTGGTATAGACAGATGTTGACATCGATCCATAGCCTATATACCATGACAATCATCTTTAGAAATTAATTGAAACAGATATATAGAACCAATTCCTTCAAATCTCTATGGCTTTTGGAGTAAGCATAAAAACCTCCTGACATACCCCAACTAGACAGCGTAGGTTCACTAAGTCGTGTCGGTCCCCAACTTTGTAGAAAGGCCTTCACAGATAAACCACCTATCTGGGGTGTAGGTAGGCATCATCACTTTATAGCCTGCGTGTTATGTCATCCATGTTTGCAGATTGGATGGTTGAAACAGATACGTAGCATCGGTCTCTCGAGATCCCATGGCTATTGAAACAAGCCCAAAAAGTTTCCCACAAGCCCTATCAACAATCCTTGAACCACGAATAAATTGCCGTGTAACATCCTAGTTATTCAGACATAGCTGAATGCTGCACTTTGACTCATAGCCTGTGTATCATCTTAGCGCTAATACCATTAGGGAGTTATGCATGATACATAGAATTGGGTTCCTTGTTATCACAGCTTCTGGAGAGAGTGCAACATCTCTAATCCCGGCCAGTCTTCTACCTACCTTCTATTAAAGTCAGAACAACTGTAGGGTATGACCCATCTATGTTGTCTATTTATGGAGATGTAAATACACATCACAATTCGATCCATAAAATCTGTGAAATTCCTAAGGCCATAGTGGAATGGCTATCATGCTTGAAGAATCCTCTTTGCAGTGAACGGGTTACTGGTGAGAAAAACCCATCACAGCTTCTTAGAAAGAGCTCATAACATTTCTTTGCACGTCCAACCAACCCACCCTTCCAGTTCAAATTTTGGCACAACCCAGTCTATACTTTTAAATGGCTTACTCACATCGACTATTCCAGTTAGTACTTTATCTACCACATGATTTACTGACGGCCACCCCATGACATTTGCTCAGCATCGGACAATGAGCAATGCCACACTTCGATCCCTCAAGTCTATAAAATGCTAGCTCCTAGCCATAATGGTTTGCTATTTATAATTTAAGCACTTATCAAGCTTGAGTAGTACTTTTATAGCACAGGTTACTTGTGAGAAAAACCCTTCCATAGCTTCTCGGGAAAGTGCGTATCAACATTTCTTTGTAAGTTCTGATGGTCACCGCCTAACAGACCAACCTGTTGGCACTGACCTTGGTGACACTTTCTTATTATGACATAAGCATTATGTTGCATTCACCCTCAAATGTTGTGTATTATACCTACTTTTTCAAAGACTGGGTTGCTATCACCCGGCCAAGGCACAACACCCAATCCTAACGGATTCCACCCCGGCTTCTAGAGAGAGTTATATAAATTCTCCCTTGCACATCCCCCTGCCTGGACAATGTTTAAGTGGGACGAAAATATCATCAAGGATCAATCCATAGCCTATGTAGCCATCGCTTTATGGATGCGTAGCAATGACCTTCCAAGGTCCCATAGCTTTCCTAAAGAGACTTCCAAAATCTCTCCGTGAGTCCCGTAAAATACAACATTCGCCTAAGTGGGACAAAGGCAATGTTGTAGAAAGATCCTGCTATCTATCATAACTAATGTAAAGCCACACATGTCTTCAGAAATGATATTTAATGCATATGTACCATGATTGATGTAAAGCTGAGCAATGTTCAATCATGACTACATATATTTTCCATAGCTTTTCTAGGGAGAGCTTCACTAACATCCCTCATTGGGTCCCATTAAAATTCTCAAGGACAGTCACAAAAAGACGTCTGAGCAATCAACTTCTCAAATGAATCAATGATAATGCAACATAGCAAATGCAAAACATGCCAACATGCAAACTTCATAAGCAACTTCAAACAATTCATACAAGTTAAATCCATAAACTAGCCATAAGCAAATACAAGTGCATATGTCATCTAAACGGTTCGTGTGTTTATAGCCTTTACATGACCAGTTTTCTGTAATGTTTTCCACAATGTTTTTAAGCAGTTACACTCGATATCGATGACTTACATGTTTCCCAATGAAGCGCATACGCTAATAGTAACACCCGAGAACTCAGAGAAAATGTTGATTCCTTGCATATAACTCACGGATAGCTTATAATTCAAAACCAAGAAAGTCCCTCTATTGGTGAAGACCCAACTTTGAAAATCAGAATGAAGGAATTTACAAAACACTGAAAGAGTCTACTTTCGACCCAAGAAGGCATTTCAAAAAGCAAACTCATTTCGAAACCTTGATCTAAAGCCAAGGACAAATTCAACCCATCACTACTTTTGAGCCAAAACTATTCTACATTGCAAAAAAATCAGCCACCCAATATCTATGAATTACATGCAAGAAAGAAACATGGTCTCTCCCAAGTCAAAATTAGGGCACTTCCTTCTTTGCTATACGCGGCAAAGCCAAACATACCAAAAAGGGGCATCTATCAGCACCCAAATTTTGACTCGGGTCATGTGATAGCATAAAGACAACGTAACAGCATTTAGGCATCAAGACTCTATGCACCCTTGGCCTCGGAAGAGCAAACCTAGACTCAAGGAGGTTAGGAATTTCTAAAGAAGTCTTTCCAGATACTCCAGTCGCAATGAACTAGTCAAAACACCTCATTACAGCCTGAAATCCACCATTTTAAGACAAACCCTAATCTCTCACAAGAGCATCAATAGGACTTTGAGGGTTCACATTCAAGAACCCACTCATGTTGTTTGTAATTTTCCCAACCTCCAGAAGCCTTTCGTCAATAAAGCAACACAGGTGGAAAAGTTACCATTTTATCATTTTGCCTCCAAAGGCCCAGAACTCACTATCTATCATTTAGTACATTGAAATTTCCTCGTTATATAAGCCTTTTGGTCATGAAGAATCACAGACAAAGAACTCTCATTTTCTACCCCCGGGCAAAAAATTACCATTTTACCCTTTTCACTTCCAAGAATTCACCCCTCAACCCTCAAAGGATCCTTGGAACCTCCCTCACCATCAGAATGATACAGTTTCATATACAATGCACCATTGCCTCTCCCAACTTCAAGAAACTCTTCACAGAGTCAACCCTCATCAAGGCCGGCTACAGTCTACCCCTCAGTCTAGGTTCACCCAAACCTGAAAGTGACCATTGGAAGAGCTTTTAGAGGTTCATCCAACCTCTAAATTCTGAAAGGACAATGACCATATCTTACCCCTGATCTTAGCTTCAAATCCTTAAGTATAAGAAAAGGACTTCGATATCTCAAGTCTGGTTGAAATCTCGAACCTCCCCCAAAACAGATCAAAAAGCGGTCCTAATCCCATTCCACTCGTATGGAGCCAGCATGTTCCCCGATTATCTGAATCATGATCAGTCAGCACCTATCTCGCCAAAATTATGAAACCTTCGAAAAAATTATCCAAGGGACACGAGCTTTTAGGGAACTTATCTAACAGATTCCCTCATTTACCCCAAAAGGAGGAGTAACCCGTATCGGGGATCAGGTGATCAACCGACTCCGAGGAGATCACCAGAACTCAAAAATTCAGTTTGTTAGTGGCCACACGCTCGTAATTCCAATACTTGCAAAGCATCAAAATTTCACTGGATTATGAGATCCCCATGTTCTGCACCATCACTTTCCACTCAAGACAGAACAAGTCACCTTGTATGTATTTGACACACGGAATGCCCTCAAAAATTCTCCCAAACTCATAATGGGGCAAGGTCAGGCTCATTTGTTCGGTCTCTGTCGTATCTTTGAAATACCATTTCATAAGATGGCATAATGGAGGAAGTCCGACAGTCCATTTCTCCCAACTTGCAAGCGACTATAGAAACCCGATCTTAACAAATGACTCCGCTTCATAAATCCCCCAACAATTGCCAGGGAATCCGATGATCAATCTGTCAGTTTTGGTAGTCTTGATATTCCCTAAGCTTCAATTCCCCCAAGTTTGGTTCACATCGGAGATCTACGAAAAAGCCAGCAATAGTCCCTGTCCAGAATTCCCTAATCCCCCAAAGGCAATTTCTAGCGTAGTTCTCAGCTCGGGTATCGTAATTCTGCATGGTCAGAGGCTGTGGTTCGCCTGAATCAAGGGCCATCTTTCATCAGACAATTTTTAAGATCAGTTTTACCCCTTTGCCCTTTTGAAACATCTCGCAAGCATTTTTAGGACGGAGAAACACCGATTTTACCCCTTACCCTTATCGTAATTTGGTTCCGACTGACCTATTACGACCGGAGCGCCCAGGACTGCAAAATCAGACATTGAGTTTAGCCAATTCTGAGCCTAAAGGCCACAAAAAAGGGTCATGTAATAAAAGTACAAAAATGTCAAAAGGCAATCATTACACTTCAATAAGCCAAAAACTTAGTTCACCTAACCCACTATTTGTAATTAAAGATATTCACAACTTAAGGAAAAATTGTCAACCTTTGGATGAGCATCTCATCAAGTGCACCCTCACCCCTCACCTTTAGATCTAGGATCTGAATTTCACATCCCTAAGGTTCCACTCATGATCGTCCAAAGAGTACCTTGATACCCCACCATTGATTCTTGCAACTAACCCACACCTATCAAATGGCATCTAACCTACCCTTCTTTGTACACCCAACCAATGCATGTAAACTAACCCTCTCTCATTCTCACCCTCCATGTGGCTAGCCCAAGTCAATCCTAATCATCCATCTATCCAAAGCACTTAGACACTTGTCTAACCCCCTGGCAGAAGTGTCACCAATGCATCTCATGCTAAATGTGAGCCCTCCACCTCACCTTGGCTAAACCCATCTCCACCCTCCACCTAGCAACCCTTAGGATCAATCCAAACCATTCATGGAGCATAATTGGGGCTATAAATAGCCCCAATTTTATGATACCTAGGGTTGGCTAGCGAAACCCCTAATTCGAAGAGGAAAAGAGAAAGAAGAAGGTGATTTAACAAAGCTTGCATAAACCCTAGGCAAGGTAAGCCTAAACCCTAGTCCAATTCATTCCCCCATGCTCAATACATCTCAATTAGTTGTTATCATGCTATCACTTTTAAACTATAATACTGTTCTAAGTCAAGTTATATAGTAGAGGCTCAATAGCCTCTACTTGGTTCTATTTTTGACATGTTACCATGCTAAATTTATTGTGATTTTCATAGAAAGCTGATTGAGCCCAAATTTGACTATGTTAGGCTAGACATATATATCATGTTGTGTATTTAATTTCATGTATTTATGACCTGTGGAAGGCCTCAATATGGCCCTCTAAACGAACTTTAAAAACAAGGTCTTTTGAGACTTAGTTTTGGTGAATATTTGTTGATTTTAATTATAATTTTCTGTACATAATTTGAAGCTCAAGTTTTATATGTTGTTCATATATATCTCCCCTGTTATCATGCTTAATTTCACAATTGTTATAAAACTTTAAGGGCTCCAAAATCGAGAAATCTAACTGTTGGATTTTCTTCTAGTAACTAACGCTTGTTTTTTAGTGAATTAAAAAATAGGAGTTGAGAAAATAGGCGTCAAGGATACAATCAAGCGTTGAGATCTAGGATCCACCCCAGGGAGCCCTGATTGTCTCTAAACCTATCCCATGGCATTTCTGACCCCTGTAAGTCTCCCCCGTGCATTAACACCTATGTGGGCCCTTATTTCTGTCCCAACACTTGTTTTTTAACAAACAGACATTGGATGGTAATTCTGGCATTGGAGTGACTTTCAGGCATTAGGCCTGGGCCTAAAAAATCACCTTTCTCAAAAATTAGCTAAGTATAAGTTCCTTATAAGGCTAGTGTTAAGACCCAGGAGAGACCCCACCCCTCTGGGCCCCATTATGGTGGCCTAAATGCCGAAATTGGCTGCTAATTTGGCACCCAACGCCTGTTTGTTCCTTGAATTAAATTCAGGTGTTGAACAAACGGGCGTCAGACAAAAAAATAAGCATTAGGCCTATGATAGATGACTGTTTGGCCTACTTTGGGAGATCATATTTCCACGTGGCCCATGACTAGGACTCATAGGGTTGCATAGTGCAACCTTAGAAGACTTCCTCTTTCCCTATCTCAGAGACCCACTGTGTTGGGACCCACCCAAACACCCTAAATAGTGACATGAAAGTGCTCACTTGATCAAATTTTCCAATGCCTATTTTCCACCCTGAATGAAAATTCAAGTGTATGGAAAAATAGGCGTTGAGGTGAAAAATAGGCGTTAGGCCTGTAACTCAGAAAAATGAATATTCTTTCTTTTCTCCCCCTTTCTTTTGGGTTGATTCCAAACCCTAAAAGGGCAAACAACAAGCCATTTAGAGGGGTTAATCATCCTTCTAAAGGCCTAACTCATGAGGGGTCTCCTGTGTCTAGAATATGACAAAATTAAGAGTAGTGTAAAGACTATTCATAAGCCAACGCCTGTTTTTCACCTAGAATTAAATTTAGGCATTGAGAGTGAAAATAGATGTTAGGCTTGAGAAAAATTCAGCAAGCCTTCAATTAACTTTAAGTAAGGTTTGAACACCTCAATTCACAATTAACAAAGTAGGGACATGGACATAGAATTAAAAACTCATATGAATGGAGAAGCCGCCCTAAAAATGCAGGTATTTGGGGTGCCTAACACCTTCCCCAAGTGCAACCAAACAACTTACCCTAAATCTCAAGAACCCAAATTAGTACTAGGAGTGAAACCCCTAGACCTTTGGGTCTAGACTTCTCCTCTTCACCTAGAGAGGAGAACCGATGTCCAACTTCATCGGTTAACCCAGAGTTGGTGGTGACTCCCAAAAAATCCTAACCTTCTCGTAAGAAGGTTAGCAACCTTTCATGCACCGGCATCACGCGCCGAAGAGTAGGCCCCGAAAACCATGGGCGGGTGGTGGAATCTGAACCCGTGCCTGAATGGTCGATGTCCACAGAATGGCGACTCCGCTGGGGAGTCGTTTTATCTCCACATGTATGAGCTTTAGTTTATATTCACTACTTGCTTTCTCACATGTCTACATTGCTTTTTCACATGTCTACTTGCTTTAGATTAGACTTAGGTCACTCCATTAATTAGTTAGGATAATACTCCATCTTTAACATTCACTCCAAATTGTCATGTATAGGATATAAAACATGCTCACATAGCTTTAGGGCAACTTGAATTGGTTAGTAAGATCAAAATTCATATCTGAATAATTTGTATGAAACACATCTCTATTATTTTATACTTTGCACAAAATGAGTCTTAGGATACGACATTGCACCAATACATCAATATCATTTTACCCTATCTAGGTAATTACCCACCAATGGATCGACATTGGATCACCACATAGGATGGGAACAACATCTGAATAGTTGCTACTTTGTCAGTGTGGCCATTCCGAGTTACCCAAGCCAGTTATCATCCCATGATCCGATCTTTTTTAGGGAGGTGTTTCAACTGGTACACACTATCTTATAGAATCTCAAAGAAACATGCATATTTAGTCATTTTTAGGTTAAAGTTACTTAGGCTACACTTAATAGCTTAGAAGTCTAGCTTTAGGTTTATTTGCCGTGATTTTGATTGATTGCTTGCATGATTGATTAAAATAGAACCAGGAATTCATGTCTAACTTTATAAAATTAGTCTAAATTATTTTTTTAGATAATTAGGTTTGGATTTTACCTTCTTGTATAAATTTGAATATCTCTCACCCCTTTTGCATAATATATGTAACACGATAGCATAGGTTGCATAGACATTTCACAAGTAAATCAAACCATGAAAATCAAAGAAAATGAATAAAAGCCATATTCAAATGACTAATATGTAAACCAATCTGATTACAATATCCTTTCAAGTTAACAAAAGATAAAAAGTCTCAAAATATGTGCAAAGTCATCTCAAGTACAACCCATCTACCAAAAGAATGTTTAATTACGACTCTTCAATAAACAAAAAGTCAAAAAAAAAAGAAGAAAGAGAGAGCCCAGCCCCACAGTCACTCATCAGAGCTGCTGCCCATATAGCCCACAGTCCCCTTATTGACCATTTGCTTCACCCTCTTCCTAGAGTATGAATGGCTAGCTCCATATCGAACCCCATCATCAGTACAAGGAGGAAGGTAACTGTGCCTTAGTCTATCCAGAATAAGACTGTCATTAACCTATAGAGGAGCCACTGTCACCACACCACTAGGCACCAGTGCTACCTGTACCTAACCCTCCCTACTAGTCTCAGACTCTCCCATAGTTTGCTCCCCGCCAACCTTGGGCTCTCCCGTGGGCTGCTTTCTCTTGGGTTGCTCTCCCCCAGCTTGCTCTCCCCTGGTCTCTCCACCTCAAGCTTAGTAGGGGGCATCTCGGTGTCCTCAGCAATACTACCTGTCTCCCTTGGGACAGGGGCCTCCCTCTGTAAACACCAAAATAAAACATATGTCAGAACCTGTTTAAAAGAAATGTTCAAAAGAAATCTCAAATAACATCATATCTTACCTCCTCTGAAGCCAGCCCCTAGGCTGCCCTCAAGACAACAACCTTGGTCAAATGGGCTTGGTGCTTTTCCCCCCACCAAGGCAAAGCACCTAGCCAGTCTTTGGAGGGCACCGAGGTACACCTCCCTAGAAACCTGTGTAAATACACAACACTTTGTCAAATAAAATCCAATAAAATGCTTAAACAATCAAATAAATTTAATCCATACATGGGTCACGGCCTCTAGAGGCATCCATCTTGCGGGAGTCTCAGCCTTAGACAAAGGCTCTTCTATGACTCCCCCTCGAGGTCAATCACAGGTACCACCTCAGGGATCAGGCCCAACAGGTCAGGCTCAGTTGGGGGCACTCTCCTCTTCCTTCCTCACCGAACTGGAGGTACTAGCTTCGCCGAGGGCTATGCAGCAGCAGCCTATAAAAAATAAGCAAGTATTGTCAAAATTTTAAAAAGAAACAAAATAAATCATAAAATGCCTTTCAAAAGTAAAATAAAACAAACACAGCTCACCGGAGGCTCCATGGGCCCACCCAAAGGCCCACAAGTCTGATTGGCCCACCACTTGTGATAATCCCTAGCCTAGTCCATGAATCCTATGGCCTTAGTGCCCTCCTCCCCTAGGTCTGTGGCTCCCTCACTCTCAATCACCCAAGGAGGTGAATGTGGGATTACAAACTCCTCTGCCCCACTCCCAACCTAGGGCCAACACCTCTCCCCGAGGTATATGGTCACCTCACCCAAAGCCACCAGCACCACTCTCTAGCGAGACCACCTCCAAGCCAAGGTCTTGGCTACAGCATCACCTGCCTCCAAAGCCCAATGGGTCCATGGGCACCACTTGACCTGCATAAGCACAATAGAGTTTAGAAAATGATTTCTTTAAAAATATAATGAAATGAAATGAAGATAAGTACTTTGTATTTACTTAGTCCACTGTCAAAAGGTCTAACTCTTGTCGGAAGGCCGAGATCGACTTCCGGGTCTTGTGGTGGATAGCCTTCCATCTCGCCACACAAGGGAAATGGAGTACCTCCTCGCCCTTCCACCTAGGGGCCAAGGAGGGGAAATGCTCATAACACCACACCTGTAAAAGCAAAAAGGAAAAAAGAAGAGAAAGTTAAAATTAAAACTGAATACAATATCAATAATGAAAGAGAATAAATAAAAAAGAAAAGTCAGACCTCCCATAGAAAGCATAGGCCCACAAAGGCATAGGGGCTATGTCTGGCCAAAATCCCACTCATATTGAGGTACATCCACCCAAAGGCAGATCTACCCCAACTTCGCATGGTGACCAAATCTAAGTTCTCTAATGTTGGTAGCAAGTAGAAGTAGACTCTGTCGCTCTTCCTGCAGAAGATCGAGTGGGTTAGCATATACAATAAGAAGGCTCGGGTGGAATACACCTTCTCCTCCGGTGTACTCGCATTTGTGGCCCACACATAGTCATTCTCAAACCATGATGGAAGGACACCTTGTACACCACGAGTTGTGGCCCTATACATCTAGCTACCAAAGCCCTAGTACACCACGAGTTGTGGCCCTATACATCTAGCTACCAAAGCCGGGTCGAAATCCTTCGAACTCGGTGGAGGGGTGCCATCCATGGAGAGCCTAATCATCATAAACAAATCAATTAGGAGCACCCCAATCTCCCCCATCAGAAGGTGAAAATTCTATGTGATGGGGGACCACTTCTCTATAAGGGCCATCAGTAACGCCTTGTCAGCCGACAACATCGGAAGGCTCAAGAAATGGCCAAAACCCATGGCCACAACTTTCTCTCGGACATCCGAACACACTCAGGCCCACAATCCTAAGACCCTAGACCATGAACCATGGCACTGTACTTTTCCCTTATTCTACAAAAGAAACATGCCAAAACCTATTATAACAGTGTTTGGAAGCAAAAAGAATCAAGAAAATAAAAAATAAAAAATCTCTCTCAGGCCTAATGCTTGTTTGTTAACCCAACGCCTATTTTTAGGCTAACGCCTGTTTGTTAACCCAACACTTGTTTTTTAGGCTAGCGCCTGTTTTTTTTTCAAATGGACAAAAAGAAAACAAGCATTATGCCTATAATTTAGGTCGATAACTTTCAGGTGTTGGAAAACCCAAAAATCACTAGAAAGTCAATAAAAGCCTATTCCAAATCATTGCTAAATCAAAACTATAATGATATAACTCCACTTAGATGAATTAAAACAAAAAAATACAATGCAATTTCAAGAAAATGTAATAAGAAGTAATAAAAAAAGGTAAAATCGTGGAATCAAAATAAAAAAGTAATCAAGACAAAGTAAACTTAGAAAAGCATGAAGTAAACTCATAATCAAGTCAAAACTTATCTCATCCGCAACGGGATGCTTCCACAGAGCTTTTTCTTGGACTGAAAGAAGTGGGAAGCTATGGCTTGGTTCCGCTTGACTCATTGTCGTCAAAAGCACAACAAAAAGTAAAACTTTTGACTGAAAGTTGAAAGAGAAAGAAAGAAACAAACTTGTGGGGACCTCTCCACTGTTTTGCAATGAAAAATGGCAAGAAGAAGTGTAAAAGGACAAAATGAAACTGTCATGGGTCATTTAAACTTATAACTGATTCCAACGCCTAATCGTGGCATCAACGCCTATTTTTTAATTCAATTAAAAAACAAGCGTTGAAGCCAAAAACTGGCGTTAAGCATTTTTCTATAATAGTTCCAACGCTCGATTGTTCATTCAACGCTTGTTTTTTTTTTCTATTAAAAAAAGGCATTGAAACAACAAACAAGCGTTAGGTTTAAATTCTACAGAATATTATTCTCACCTATAAAATGACATTTCTAACTATCTGTTCATGCTCACAGGCATGGCTCACAAATCAGTTCAGTTATATGTATACTCTACCACCTTAGCAAACTTTGCTAATACCCTAATTGCTCTTCCTCCCGAAGAACAAGAAATTTGGAAAGGTTAAACCCATTTAGGGGCAACATTGGCCGTAGCCCTAATCAACTTGGATTGGCCACTAATGGAGGTGGCTATATCCTTTTGGGACTTGACATCTATGGTTTTCTACCCACTATTGAAGAACTTGAATCCTTCCTAGACTGGGAACATTGAAGCCCAACTACCTTAGAAACTTCCATGCATTGGACATTGCTACGATCTAAATAATGCACTCTAAAGAGCACACTACGTAGAGCAGAATAACCCCCAAGTACAGGGTGTAGCAAAGTAGTAAAATAACTCGTTAAGATCGGGGTCGATCTACAAGGACTGAAGAACAAACAACAGTAAGGGAAAAAGATGGAAATAGAAAATTAGCAAGAATCAAAAAGAGAGTTTGATTGTGTCCTTAAGGTAAAAAAAGGGTTGAATATACTAATTCTAAAGAAGAGACATAAATGAACTAAAGAGCTATGGATTAAATTAGCAGATGAACACTAGGGGTTTGGGGCTATACATGGAAAATAATAAATAAACTTTGATTCGGTTATCTCAGTTGGGGGAAAATGATGTGTTCTTCCCAACTAGGGTGTTTGGCAATAAAAACAAGGAATATCTTAACCCTCAAATTATGCAATTGTTGATTTGTCATAAAAGGATTTACTAACTCAACATAGAGATTCTCCCTAGCATCTAGTGTGATCAGGGTCAACGTTGGATCTTAAAGAATCCCTTGGTGTGTCAACATCTCCTTGAGAGGATGAATCAGGCAACTACGTAATTTTTTAGATCAAAGATTATCATTAAAGAGTATTCATTCAATGATTGTTTAAAGATATGCAAAACCATGCTATTATGTTGTAGAAACTTTCCCAAGGATCCGATGTAACCAAAGTCGACGACGAATCTCAAGAAATAAGCAAACATGCAACACTCATAAAAAAATCATTAACACAGTCACATCATGAAATAATCGTGAAAGCAAAAATTGAATCAAAACTTCATTCA
>JAOXJP010165402.1:0-12790 GCA_025762735.1 Platanus orientalis
ATTCCAGTCACTTTTATAGCCTTAAGCCTGCCCAAATTACTCCCATCTGTTGCCACTGTTTCAGCCCAATCCTTCACTTGTTACTGCTATACCTGAAGCCCCATGCCTGAACCTGAATAACATTTAACCCATTAACTTTTACCCTACCAAACCCTTTCTAGTTACTTAATGTTTTAGCCTATAACCAGTACCCTTATTCCTCTGTTATATCAATGTACTGGGAAGCCCAAGTACCCACTGATTTCATCCTTGTTCTTCCGAGTTTCTTTTTGGGTCCATTACCCATAGGTTAACAACCTTTCATTGGGATGTCCTACATCAAAAACTCAGTAGCTATTGATCTCTGGATTCGATGAACTCAGCACTTGGTATCACTCATGAATTCCCAGGAAAACAGAATAATAGATGAACTCAGAAGAAGGATAAGAAGAGGGACAATCAGCACCAACTGATTAGATTCTAGGACACCAACCACTAGAGAAAAGAATCACAGCTCCAATCGTGAGACTCAAATAACCTTAACTTTATTTCTTCAGAATTCTGTGTCCAAAACGTGAGGCAAAAGCCCTGTTAAATAATTACAAAACAAGAGATTTTTAGCAACTGATCAAATAGAAACTCCTAAACACGCAAGTCCCTTATTCCCCAAGTATTCCTAGCAAAAGAACTACTAGACATAAAAGACTCCTGTATATTTAGAACTCCTAAAATTCTACTTCCCAAGATAGGCTGTTGACCATCTATCATGGGTCCCACAATATTGACTCTTACATTAAAAAAACTTCTAATACCTATCCCCTAGAGAGGTTTCCCAATGATGCAAAAGCACACAAAATAGGGGCTTGAGATCCCTCACAACATTTTGATGGAAGGAGCAGATCCATCAAAAAGTGAGACACGGAATGATTTACATAAAGATCTTGATTCAAACAACTTCCCAATTGTTTGAATTCCTCTACATTCTATGAGCCCAAATAACTCTCCTACAGCTTACAAAGAAACTATCCACAAGAGCTTTCTTATCAACTGCAATAGCATGTACTCTGGAAAAACCCATCTTTAGAGGGATATCATTGCACCAAACATCCTTCCAAAAGAGATCCTTTGGTAAAATTATTGCCTATTCTAGCAAAACCACCCATCAGAGCTATCCCTAACAATCGCCGCCAATTCCCACTTTAAAGCCAATCATTAATGACCTTTAAAGGCCATTCTTATAGCTGCTTGTAATTGAATTGTTTTCAACCCACAAAAAAGCGATGTTTCTTGTCATTTATTGTTTATCAAGCTGATCGTTATTTCATATTTGCTGATGGCTTTGTGCTCATGTTTACAATTTTGCAGGATGTTATTTCACCAGAGTTTGGTAATAACCTGCGACTTTATGGTATACACTGATTCTTTTGGGGTTCTTTTTATGTATACTGAACTAAGAATTGAATATGACACGATATTTCTTATTGCGGGTATCAGTTTACTGATGACTGGTCACAAAAACTGGTTTAATAGGATGGCAATACTGAACTTATTCAGAATTGTATCTCTGTGCCAAGTCATTGGTTCATGTAACAAAACCTTACTCGTAAAAAGTTAAGTCTTTTTTCTCTAGTTGGCAGGCCTGCAGTTGTATTTTACGTATTGTCTTTTGAAATTCTTTTGATAGTCTGGTTTTCTTGACATGTTTCTTTCATAAAAGAAAATATAAATGAATAAAACGATGAAGCATGCTCCAGAGATGGGTGCAGTGGAAAAGTGGAAACCCAACCTTTATAACCCCACCACTAGGTGGTAGTTTTTCCATAGCTCTTGGAGGGAACGGCCAGGATTTTCTTCCTTGGATTAAAATCATTGGATTGGAACTATTTATCTTAAGGACTGGTAGGATAAACTTAGGTTATACAGCCGGGAAATAATCCCCTGTGCACCGAGATGTAAATAGTGGGGCTATAACCCCTGGGTGTGGGGCCTCAATCTATCCTATGAATCCTGATAATAGAGATTTTAGTCCAACGGCTTTGACCAAGGAGGACAAACCTTACTGCCTTCCTTGTGTAACTAACTACTAGAGATAAGCACTGGAGAATCTTCTATGCGCAGCCTTACCTCTCGTCTTTTACTGAACGACTTGAGGAAACACAGATTAGCGATCCTTCATTAAGGTGGGCCAGAGCAGCTACGTGAGTCAACTCCAAAAGTCAGGACCATCGCATCTGCAGCCTGTTGCAGATTGTACGTTATTTTGCCACTGTATGGGTGATGTTGGCCTAAGCAGTGCCCAAAGCTGATGCACCACTTCCAAATATATTCTGCCACTGTATAGATAGTGGTGAATCCTTGGAAAACTATTCCAAGAAATATAATCCTTGTGAGTCTCACTTATATTTGTCTATTCTAGAGGTCATACTTAGTTGTATGATTTACTTGTATATTTGTTTTCATTAGAAGCATTTTCACTCCCCTAGTATTGAGTAGAGACTATACACTTAGTGTATTTGGCAAGTTGAGAACCACTCTCTACATTGGGACATTGGTTTCTTTACTTGACCATATTTTCATATTTGGCTATTGAGTCACTATTTGGATAGGGACTTTGATTCCCTAGGTTGATCATATTAGTATATTTGGCTAGTTGAGAGTCACATTGTATTCGGATTTTGTTTCCCTTGTTTGGACCAAATCTACCACATTCGGTTATTAGGAACCACTTTGGTAGTTATACTTTGATCCTTTGTGTCAACGGTTAGAGATGTCGTGTGATGAATTGTATGTTGGAAATATGTGTCCTGATAAAGCCATTGACATAAAATATAGGCATTATTAATTAATTAATTATTTAATAATAATTATTAATTCTATCATCACATGTATTTGGTTCTTTATATGGGTAATAATTTGATTTTATGAGATAAGATAAGTGGTTCTCAGGTAATATAGTAGCATGTCAGACATATTGGAATGTGTAGAGAGATCTAATAATTCAATTCTTGTAAACCTAAAACTTTATAGTTATGGGTGATGTTAGATACATCACTTATAGAGTTGCTACATATAGAGCTGTCATATGACGGAGTAAAGTAATCTCAGTCATTGGAGTGAGACTCTAAGATTGCATGTGGGTGCATTATAGAAATGCATTAAAGTGATCTAATATGAACACACTTGGTAAAATATCACTGTTAGGATAAGTGTTCATATTTATAGACTCGTCTTTAGACCTGAGGGGTTTGTATTTCTTTAAGTTATTATGTTAGTTATTTTGAGCTACCAATCAGTGATGCTTAATTGGAAGCTATATCATGGATAGTTTGGGTAGCCTACATGATGCTTGAGAGAATGCAAGTTCCTAACAAGGAATTCACTTCTCTTTAAGTGAGAGAATATTTAGTTAAAGAAATATGTGATTTATGGTTCTTAATAAAGTGTTTGTCAAATGTTTTCAAAATTATATTATAATAAATGTATTTAATTTTAAAAATAATTTTATCAAATAAATGTTTGTAAATGTCCAATTGATTCATTAAGTTCCTAATGATAATGTTCTAATGACCATTGGGGTTAGATAGTGATTATTTTATCATCCTGAAGGTCATTAAGGAATATTGTGTAGTGGAAAAACATATTTGTGAAATATATGTAAGGGTTTTATTGTTATTTTCTTATCTTTGGGAATTCAATTGCAATATATAATAGGGATTATTGTAATTAGTGATGTGCTAATTTATAATTAATAAAAGATAGAGTGTCTTTAATGCAGTTTGACTTAATTAAGGATACTTGATCTCACACCCCCTAAGATTACTTGAGCTTTTCAAATACTCTATAAATAGAGGTACCCATATTCATATAGGGTCCTGTAACTTTTCTGAAGTTAGGAGAAGCATAGAAAATTGTAGAACAGGTGTGGATGCTTTGGAGACTGGGTCGGATTATCGTCTTGTGTTCGGTTTAGCCATTAAGGTATTCTTTTTAATTTTCCTTGATTAAATCTTAAGATTTTATACGGTGATAATGAAAAAAATAATGTTTATGATCTGTATTTTTATGAAAATTAATAAAAAATTAAAGTTTTTCAAAGAATCGAAACAACAATGTAAGTCTTTAGCACAGAGACAACCATGGCCATGTTTTCCGAAGACATCAAACATGTAGGTTAAGGTTTGCTCATATACCTGTCACCCTTAATCAATAGTTGGAGATGTCATGTGATGAATTCTAAGACCTTGGCTCGGAGAGAACCAATGTTATGTTTGTTAGAAACAACAAGCACGTAAATTAAGGTTTGCTCATTCTTTGTAATTGTTGTTATTGATTAATAAAATTGAGTAGTTCAAAGTGGACGTAGGCCTCGGTGTGGCCAAACCACTATACATTTTGTGTTGTGGTGTGTAATTGTGTGTGATTGTTTCTATACATTTCCATACTTGCAAGCATAGCATTTGAGCAACAAACACAACCATTGAGTTAATTTAAAATTGAATATCAACAATTAACTCATTAAAACTAAGATTGAGATCAATAGAATTGAAAAGAATTAAAATTTTAATTATATCCTATTCACCCCCCTCTAGGATTAACCTACAAAGTATTTCAGTCTCTAATCACATGACCCATCTTCCCGCATCAGAAACAAGCCCCAGTCTCTAAGTAGCACACACTAACATGCATCTTTCCAAAACTAGAGCAAGCAACCTTGTTCTGTTGGGTCTTGGCTTCTTTCTCAACCATCATTGTCTTCTTGATTACCTTGGTGTTGTCAGTGCCTTTCTTAACCACATTCTGACCTAGACATTTCTTATTTTGAACCTGAATATGCTAAACCTCGTCACATTCTTGTTTTATCATCATGGCAATGTCCACAACCTCTACAAAAATCCTCGATCTCATAGATGTCATCTTTGTCTTAATGCTAGGACGAATCCCTTTTTGGAATTTTCTAGTCTTCCTCTCCTCATTCTCAGAAATATGAGAAGCAAACCTCATTAGTTCCGTAAACTTGGCCTTACATTGCAAGACTGTGCGGTTCCTCTGAATCAAACTCGTGAATTTGGCTTACTTAGCCTCCCTAATACCTTATGAAAAACAATTATCTCAAAATACACACTCAAACATATCCCAAGTGAGTAGCTCTCCGACCTGAATAGGCAAAGTATCATGGGTGGCTCTCCACTAATGCTTAGCTCCCCCCTTTAACATAAAGATTGCAAATGAGGTCTTTTGTGCTTCAGTCCAACCCACTACTTCAAATATCTTCTCAAGTTGTATAAGCCAAGCTTCTGCAACCATCGGATCTGGAGTCCCCTAGAATTTGGATGGTCCCAAGCTGCGGAACTGCTCTAATGTGTCATTCACATGTTCCACATTCTTGTCTCATGCAGCCATGTACCTTTTAATAACCTCAACTAGGTTCCTTACAACTCTAAGTGCACTTGTAGGGTCCTCCTGTTCAGTGTGAGTATCCAAAAAGTTCGAGTTCAATCTACGAGGTAGCATTTTTCTAATAAAAGAGTCAAATAAACTCAATCTCATATTTCTAAAAATAATCAGATCACCCTCAAATATGTCAGACTTATCAAGATCAAATAATAATTCTTAAACTTTCATATCATTAAATCACATTCTAATGTTTCATCTATGTTTTCTATTCTAACTGTTTCTAAACTTCTTTATAATGTTTTAGCCTAGAACTTTCTAGTTATTTCCTTAAGTCTTAAAACCCTGAGCTCATTCAAAGATGTTTATAGAACCTCAAACCTTGTGCTCTGATACCAACTCTGTCACACTCTGAAATCCATATGAGTAAGGCCATGAATTTTGGTATATGACATTAACACTTTTCATTCATATCTTATAATGCTTATAATTTTTTCATTTTTTCTTATCATTCATACACAGCGGAATAATACATCAATCACATAAACTATTCACATTCTCACAGATCTGACCTCAATTAAATTCCATATTCCATAAACCATAATCCTGTAAACAATCCATAAACATAGTCTGACATTCCCAAATAAAATAAACTAATAGTCTGACCATCATCTGAAAATCAAATACTAAAATCCACTAACTTATTACATCCTTTGAAATAAAATTGAAATAAATAAAGTCTCTAAACTGAAATAACTAAATCAATGCCTCATGACATATTCGGACTACTACTCAGATACTTCCTCGTCATCTGTGGTGTCAAATTTGGGTGAGCTTGACAAACTCAATAAGAAAATAGTAAACTAATAGAAACATTGGATCAAGACTTAGCACGATTATAGAAATGAAACAGATACTCTTCATATTTACTAATCAATATACTGAACAATATAGTTCACAAATCAATCTTTTATAATACTAAGCACCTTATAAAAATTACAGTTTCATATACAAAACAGAAAAAAAAACAATGTTAATTATATACTTTTAAATTAAATCGAATGAAACAGATCAAAAACATATATCATATCATAGCCAGAATAGAACGGAACGTATATCCAATATCAAGCCAATACACATAATAGTCCACACCATTTAAACCCCGACAAGAAGGGCCAGTTCATACCAAATGCCCAGTGAGGTGGGTTGTTACTACTACCTATGTGGCTAGTAGTGAGGATCCATTACAATTCGAACCATATACCTGATGAGGTGTGTAACACGCCGTGTTCCACTTAAAAGGAAAAAAAAAACAATTTTACTCCTGTAAGGGTAAATTTTTTATTTCTTATGTTTAGACAGACCATAGAGTGATATAAGGACCCTTTAGACTAAGTTAGAAGTATAAAACCCAAGTTGGACCACGAACTTGTTAAGTTTGAAACCTACCCCAAGTGTGTTAAAGTAACTTCATAGGTAAACCTGTATCAATGCCGAGTGAATTTGGGTGTAAGCCATATATCATTGGAAATCTCTAGGAGTCTATTTTCTAACGCTTCAAACGGTTTATGAAACAGAGTTTTCTAGAAGAAGTTATGACAATTCTCCCACAAGGTGTCTATGCTGACAAACACAGATTTAGGGTTACTTCATAGGCACACCTGTACCAATCCAAAAAGAATTAGAATTTAAGCCATATGTCATTGAAAATATTTGGAAGTCTACTTTTCAAATAAACAAACGGCTAGCAATTTTTAGTTACGTGCACAAAGTTATGGTTGAATTACCGTAGAGTATTTGTGTTAAAGATGTTAGAGCGCTCCACTTAGAATTGGAGCACTCCACCATGGTTTTAGAACGCTCCACCGAGGTTTAGGACTACATGAAATAATGCATAACTCTCTATAGAGCACTCAATTTAAGGTTGGAGCTCTCCAACACCCCCCAAAGTGCTCCAATGAGATCTAGAGCGCTCCAACTAGGACAAGAATGTGTTTTTGCATGTTTTCGATGTGACACCTATCCATTTAACCCCTATACATGTGAGATATTGTCTTGGAAGAATGAAAACCCTAATAACACCTCATTTGGGTCATTTAGATTTCTTAGAACACAAAGAGGAAGAGGGAGACTTGGGAAAAAGGATAGAAAATTCATCTTTCCCAAGCTTGAGTAAGTTGTTGAAACCTAAATTTAGTTTATGTATTCTAACTATGAAATACTTTGAATACGCATAAAATGAGGAAGGTTTGACAAAGATAAGGAAGTTTGGAGGATGATTCCCTTTAAACCAAGGATTAGAAGCTTGAGTAAGTAGTTACACAAAGCTTACTTTACTTTTTGTTTGGTTTTAGGCTCTTAGAAGTCTTGTTATGGTAAAATATTGAGTTTATGAATATTTTCTCATTTGTTTGTAAAGCCCTTTACTAGGATCTTTGAAACCATACCTCTTATGGTGATTTATGATGAGTTATTGTCAAATTTTGTTAGGATCTTAGAAATTCTTAATTTATACTATAAGAAAAAATGGATTTGCATGTTATCTCTATGTATTTCCTTGAAATGATGATTCTCGTGCATTGTGAATGTTTGTAGACTAGAATTCTATAACTCTATCGTTTCCATGAAAGATATTGATGAAGGATTTGCTTGCTTTTTCATGAGAAGTATGATCATTTGAACTAGTGATGAGTATCTCTTAAATGTGTTGGTTGAAGTTAATGTTAGAAAATAGCTATAAAGCATGTTGATCTCCATGTAATGATACTAGCATATTATTGTATATAAATTGTCTAGGAAACTCTATAGAATGATTAAATTACAATATACTTAGGAAAAATGAATGATTGAAGGATATATATTATTGAATTTTGGTTTAAACCATTGTTCATGCCATCCGTATAGGTTTTAAGATGTTTGAAAATATATGTAGGGTTGTATGACTTCTCCCATTTATAAGGTTAAAGAATGATTTGTTTATATTGCATATACTCTTGATCATGCTAGTATATTTATATGATGTGAACATAGTTTCCTCTTGCATTATAAGTTAATGATATGCTAAGTAATGGTAAGATAAGGTGAGATGACGAAAAAATGGACAATGTATGAAACGAATAAATGATAAGAATGATGAAATAAGATTAGTAAAGAAAGTAAAGACCAATATCTAAATTATGAAGACCCCACTATTGGGAGCTAAATGATGACTAATGTTAAGTGAAAAGTATAAAAAACTAAGATGTAAATGATAAAGAATATAATGACCCTCTCATTGGGGTAATAATATAATGGTATAATGAAGGACCTCACGGTTAGGGATAATACAATAAGTTAAAAAGTAAGCAAAGAAAAAATGTAAACAAGTGTAACAAAGTGTAAATAATGACCATTTCCATTATGGAATAATACAGTGTGTCAAAGTGTAAACAAGTGAACCCAAGTATAAGTAAGTGAACGAAAATGTACGCAAGTGAAGCAAAAATGTTAGTATAAGTGATGGTCATTACTATTAGGGTTATAATTTAATACGCCGATAACCCTTTTTATTGGGGAATAATGCACTGTGTCAAAGCATAAGTGAATTAAAATGCACTACCATTGGGAAGAATGAAAATAAACTATGATAAGAAGAAAAGTGAAGTTCCTAAGGAAGTAAGAGTATTAAAGAAAGTAAAATTATAAGTTATGTATAAAATGAAAAGTACTAAGTTAAGAAAATGGAAACATCTAAGTTCCACAAGTGAAAAGAGATCCATAAGTTATGTAAGAAAATGAAGTTTCATGTAAGGAAAAGAAAGTACATAAATTACTAATGAAAATGAAGGTCTTTAATATAAAAAAAAAAATAAAATGTCAAGAAAAAGAAGATGAAAGTCTATAAGATATGTATGAAAAGAAGAATATGTAGTTTTAAGAAAAATGATAAATGCATACTAAAAGAAAAGCAATGAAAGTTATTTAAAGTGATAAATGAAATTTGATAAAGTAATAAGTAGTGAAAGAACCTAATGAATGAAAATGCTAAGAATAATGACAAGTAAAAAAAAAATGAACTATGTTGAACAAGATAAATGGTAAGAGATTATGAAAGCATTGACGTAAATAATAAATGTTAAAGTAATGACGATCTTGTAAGAATAGAAATTGATCTACTTATGCCTCACCATGCCAATTTACCTTGTTTTAGCTATTAAATGCTTAAGAATGATGCATGTTTATTTTGAAATAGTTTTGTCACAACCCAAATCTAGGGTCATGAATTGGGCCGGGTTCAGATCTATGACATGGGTATAACCCGCCCTCAACCGTTTCTCATAGTGAAGAGACCAATGAGCTCGGAGTGGGTCATCAACCCTCTTATCTATTCACATATTATTTTTCATATAAATGTATTACTTATTTTTTCATATTCATTTAAAATAATAATCACATCATAGCGGAATAAGAATAACAATGGAAATCAAAGATCCAGTGCAACAGAAATAGTAATATCATCATGACCATCCAAAAGTGAAGGGCCTAAACTTTCCCACAAAATATATACAATCAATGGTCTCCACGGGCATAATCAACGTATTGAAAATATACATTACTTGCCCAAAAGAAAACTAAAAATTGAATGCAAAACCAATGTGTAATATCTGAGCCAGCTGCCCAATCTCTAACCGTCTCCTCCTTGTCCTAAGGCGTAATCCAACCTGTGCGCCTACACATCTACGGGTAGTGCCAATTGTGGTAAGCTTGACGGGCTTAGCGGGAGGGTATACAGTTTATACGATACTAAAAAGAGCTCAAAGATAACCATAATAACAAATAGGTAAAATCACAATAAACTAAGGAATCAGTGTAGGAATACAAGTACATAAAGTTTACCAAACATGTATCCTTATTATGATTCAAGTATGCACATGTCACAAGATAACCATAGGAATATTCAAAGTAGATCAAGCCGAATCATGCATATGCTACATGCTAAGTACTATATGCACATGCATAGTAGTACATGTGCCACATGCAAATCACATTAGTGTCTATAAATGTATATGTTGTAAATTCTATGAGTAGAAAAATACATTGGTTGATAGACTAGGCTATGACATGTTCAAGCTAGAGTCTAAGAGTTCTTGTGTCCACAATATAAGAAGATCACTCTTGAAGACCAAGAAGACTCAAAAGAAGCAAGCCGGGACCATGCAAGGACTAAAGCACCATGTTCGCATCTTTCACATCCTTTCACATCCACAAAGGTAAGTGAGGGCAAGAAACACTTAAAGAGATCCTTAAGGCCCCTAACACCACTTTCTCAAGGTTGGAGATGGCCTTAGAGCTTCTTTACAAAAAATCTTGGAAAAGTGGAGCGCTCCAGAAAATTTGGAGCGCTCCAGAAAATTTGGAGCGCTTTAAAGGTGTTGGATCTCTCTAAACTAAACTAGTAGAAGTTCGTCTAGTTTGGAGCGCTCCATTTATTCTCTGGACTCTTCATTTGAGAGAAAATGCTCGTAGTGGAGCACTCCAACATAGGTGGAACACTTTAAATTGGGCAGAATATTTCAATTTTGAAATACATGTTTTCTCTCATAAACCACCACCTCTATAAAAGAGAAAATTTTCTCTTATAAACCTAAGGGTTTAAGGGCATTTTACAAAATGAATTTTGGGTAAGGAAGAGAGCTCTACAAGCTCCACTCTCTATACACTTTCACCAAGCTTACTACGAAGAAGAAGAGATATGTTTCTCTCTCTTGAAGCCACAAAGGAGTTCTCCTTTGCAAGAGAAGAGAGGAGGAAGATCGATGACAGTGCATCTTCACTTCCTAGCTTACAAACTCCCAACCTTAAAGTTGAGGTAAATCTTTTGCTTCACACTTTGGAGTTTGATTACATAGTAGTTTATTTTGTGGTTGTATTGCGTATTTTGGTCACTACTACTTGAGAATCCTTGGAGATTACATCTTCATGAAATATTGCCCCTTTTTAAGATTCACTTATATTTGCCTACATAGAGGCTTATGGTTGTGTGACTACTTTTTTACTAGCATTCTCTAGAGGCACTCACACATTCCCTTTTGCGGAAGTAGAGACTAATCTACTGGTATATTCGGCTATTGAGAGTCACTCTCTACATCAGGACTTAGTGTCTCTTGGTGATTATACTTTGATATTTGGCTATTGACAACCACACCATATATTGGGACATCATTTCTATTGATTGGACTAAATATATCATATCCCGTTATTGAGAACCATCTTGGTATTTAAACCCTTCACTTGTCAACGGTTAAAGACATCGTTTAACAAATTGTAAGTCCTTGGCTCGAAGACAACCAAGGCCATGTTTGCCGGAGACACCAAGCACATTGCATAGGACCTTGGCTCGGAGACAACCGAGGCCGTGCTTGCTGGAGACACCAAGCATGTTGTATAAGACCTTGGCTTAGAGATAACTAAGGTCGTGCTTGTTGAAGACATTAAACACATTGTATAAGACCTTGGCTTGGAGACAACCAAGGACGTGCTTTCTAGAGACACCAAGCACATTAAAATTAGGTTTACTCATCCCTTTGTAATCCTTGTAATTAATTAATAAATTGAGTAGTTGAAAGTGGACGTATGCCCTAGTTTGGTCGAACCACTATAAATTCTTGTGTTGTGGTGTGTGATTGCAACTTACATTTTCATACTTGCAATCATTAGCACTTGAGCACCAAACACATTAATTAAGTTGAACTAAAATTGAATAACACAAATCAATTTAATTAAAATTAAAAAAAGGAGTAAAGAATTAAAATTTTAATTAAATCCTATTCACCCCCTCTAAGATTACGCACTTAGAATTTCAGTGTCTTTATCACATATCATAACTAAATGTAAATAAACCATGAAAGGTCTCTAGCAAAATATATCATACAAATCATTAAGGTCTCTGACAAAGCATATCATATATAAATCATAAAAGGTCTTTGACAAAATATATCACATAACCTGAATAAGGATCTCTGACATAATACATCATATCACATATATTGAGTGACTAGGGTCATCTTCACCTATTAATGTGATTTGCTGATTGGGTACATGTAGTCATAAAGACTTATATTAGCCCACAAAATCCTTTAGGGCATCAAGGGTGTGTTACATATAATTCTCCCGGACTAGGGTAGTCTCATATCATTCTCCTGAACAAAGGGTAGTCCCATATTATTCCACTGGACAAAGGATAGTCTCATATTATTCCCTTAGACTAAGGTAACCCTTTAAAATTTTCAAAAACAAGGGTGTCAAATAAATCTATAGATCAAATAAGCGATAAACCAAACCTATGCTCTTATAAAGTGATGTAGTCATTATATAAGTATTGTAAATATATATATATATATATATATATATATATATATATATATATAATATTATAAAGACA
>JAOXJP010165413.1:0-12790 GCA_025762735.1 Platanus orientalis
GCATTAGCCAATTAAGCTACAAGATCTTATTACCTATAATTACCTATAAAAAAATTATTTTCTACTTTTTGGAAAGTAAAAATATGGTTTTCAGTCCATAAAATTGTGTAGGTCAGCTGGTTAAGATTATTGAATCAGTACAGATTTGTGCGCTAGGATATATTCTAGGATGAGATTCATTGAATAGCAGGTGCCAACTCTGCTGTATACATGCCATGTGTTTAAGACAGGTTGGGGTGTCATCTCATCCCACCTTGTGTATTTCATGTTAGAAAATGGTTAGCTTGTTAATGTTGTTGCTGTTGTTTCAAACAGTCAAATGTACAGACTGGAAGAACAGTGCATCAGATTCCTTGTCGTGCTGCAATGAACAGTGTTGAATGGAATCCCAAGTACAATTTACTGGCATATGCAGGAGACGACAAGAACAAATATCAGGCTGATGAAGGTAATTTTTCTCTCTAACCCGAATGTTAAACGCAATTTCATTAAGACAGCATCCTTTTTTTTATGGTAAACTTCAAGACTGAATGCTCTGAATCCCAAACAAGGAACACTGGAAAAAGTACTTCTACCCGGACTGATTTACACCATGGCTTTATTGTATGATTTTTATTTTTTCCCCAGTTCTCATGACCATGCTAATGATACTCCAAATCAGCCCATATTCTTTGAAATTTACGTAATTGCTTATTGCATTCTGTTGCAGGTGTATTCCGAATATTTGGTTTTGAAAGTGCATAATATCTAGCTGAATATTACAAAAGTCAGCAATCATTAGCATCTAAAGCAACATGCTTCATATTGTGTTATTCCTTTTGGATTTTGGAAGGATATCTGTGGATCTAGAGGTCCGTGAATACTAAGAGTTAGTATTCCCCCAGTGCTGTAATAGTCCATATGAACAATTTCATTTAGTTTGTGTGTGTGTGTGTGTGTGTTTGTGTGTTATATGCGGATCAAGAGGCTTGTGAATGCACTGAGTTAATATTCCCTCGATGCTGTAATAGTCCTTACGAACAATTTCATGTGCTATTTAACCTTAACAATTTTGTGTGTGTGTTTGTGTGTGCTAACTGCTGTCCTTTCAAACTACTGAATAACCAATACCCTCTATATCTTCCATTAAAATTGCAAAACATGAAAACCAAGCTTCTATATATAGAGATCATATTGGACAAGGAACTGGAAACATTCATAGAAATGAGTCAAGGATCCTTTGTGCAAGGTGCTCTGAAATGCAGCAATCTGTAGCCCATAAATGCAACAAAAAGATAGTATTACAATTGTTCAAAAATGCACGAGGTAGTAATCTGTAAATGATTCCCTAAACTGTAATTGGGTGTTTTCCAATATCCATCAAGTATTTGGTACTTAGCTGCTACTCTAACCAAGGGAGGGGAGGGATTGGTTTATGAACGCTTCCCTTAACAAACGCTCATCACTGCTCCTTGTCAGGGTAGAACACATCAGCATTGAAAAGTGATTTTCACTTTTTTTTGGGATATATATTCACTTTTCAGCGCTGATGTGCCTGCCGCCTGACAAAGAGCAGTGGTTAGCATTCGTTAAGGTGAGCATTTTTTATCCATTCACGGGAGGGGAAACCTAGCCTAAGATTACCATTATATTGTTAGATAAAAGTAAGTATCTTTGATAGGATGAGTCACAGCCTATTCCCATGCAAATGTTTTTCCCATCTTCCAGTCATGCATGGATCATGGTGATCCCAGCTCTCAACACTACTAGTTCTTCCACCATTACTTTCTGTGTCATCCTCTAGACTGACCACAATTTCCCCTATTCTTATACGTTCTTCAACCCTACCCTCAATATAGCTATAATGCACACGAACAAACCCAGTGTCACCCAAGTGTAATGGAATTCTCCTCTCCTCTCCTCCCCTCAGTTCTCCAAGCCTTACAACCCTTCCATCCACCCCAATTTTCAATTGGGTTTCTCTGATAACACCTCCTAGCAATCTTGCTAAGAACTCTTCAAATTCATGCATAACGAGTCCATTCGAAGTGCTGAAACCAAGTCCGACTTGAAACCCATGTATTGGAATGGGGACTTCAATGTCATGACCCAGGTGTGTTCGTGTTGGGCTATCAAATAGATGCAGGATGCAAGATTGAGGGTTTTCATGAGCACGGTCGACCAGTATCTTCATTCCTTTTCTGAGTCCTTCAGCTGGGTCTGCCTCCCCCATGTAGAAGAGACGATCAATGATCTGTAGGGCTGTTCTTTTTCCATGGGATGTCATGCGTCTTAGAGGATAGGGACGTACTGTAGCAGATGAGTATGTAACAAAGGCCAAACGATCAACAGAACGAAGTGACAAAACCACCAATGCCATGGATTGCTTCAGAAGCCTCAGATGGGGACCGTTGGGGCTGGCAACTAAAACCAGGTCGGTTGCTTGTTGGTGTGCCAGTTTTACAGAGAGATAAGCTCTATTAGAGCAGAGATATGGCTTCTGCCCATTCAGTGTGGTATCCTGGGGTGATGTTAATGATGAGGAGGGGGAAAGCCCATAGGGATGGTACATTGTGGCCCCTGTTACTTGCAAACATGGGTGTCCACAGGGTGGAAAGCTTGGTGGAGTGAGTGGAATGGGAATGAGTGTGAGGTGGAGCCGTGGGTGGTTGGGAGTGTGGTCTGGCTCAATAGGGTCGTCATCGTTGTAGCGGGTGGAGCGGCGGGAGTAGCGTCTGTGGACATGGGAAGTGGCGATGGAATCATCAAGTACACGCAGAATGGGATCTGCCTGGCTGCAAGGGAACGAAGAAGGGGGTTTGAGATTGTGCGGTAGCTGGGTCCAATGTGCCCTGCAAATGGGGCAGGTGACACTGCCATGGCGGACATTAGAGGAGATGCAGTTGAAGTGGAAGGCGTGAGAGCACTGAGCTGTGAATATAGCCTGAGCAGGGCTGGCGGTTGTGCTGAGACTCAAGGGCTCCAGGCATATTGCACACAAGTTCTGCAACAAGAGAAGCTTGATATGAGGACAGACCTCTATACAACTTTAAAGTGAAAAAGAAAAGAAAGAGAAATAATATCTAAAGAAGGTATTCCAAAGTTAGGTCTTCATTATTGGTGGAAATTATATATTCTCGGGTATGATGATTCTTCTATAGGAGATTCTGAATATGGATAAGTGTAACTGTGTAAGATGATACACAAAATTGCATAGAAAACCATGAGAAACAAAACTACTACTTTAACTAAAAAACAAAACTTCTAACATGGCTACTCTTATCAATTATGATTTCAAATAACAATAATTATTTACAAACACTAAGGCTGTGTCTGATGGCATTTACGGTTTTCCTTGGAAACCAGGAAATCCTAATGTTTGATTCACTCGGAAAACTACCAAGGAAACCCACCTTGGTGATTGTGCGATTCCATTAGGAAAACAACTGCATTAAAACCCATCTTTTTCCATTTCTGATAAAAAAACGCTCGGATTTTCCTGGTTTCTGAGAGAAATCGCCCAACGGTCACTTCTCAAAGCGACGGAGTCTCCATTAACGACAACATCAAGCTTGATCAAGGCTGTGTAAGTTACCTCTATTTTTTCATTTTTTCCCATTTTTCTGTCGTTCTTGCGGTTCTTCTACAGCATGAACCACAAGGTTCATGCATGTTGTTGTTTTTTGGCTTATTCTAAAACTTCGACTATAATGTTTTCAACTGTGGTGGTTTTTTTTTCTAGATTTCACATGAAAATGAGGGTTTTGGGTGGTTTCTTTTCAGGGTTTAGTTACACGGGTTGCAATGCTCTTATGATGCCTTCTATTTTTTTTATTTTTTTGCCATGTCTTGAACATTTATCTATTAGACGCTGCCAAAAATTGAAGGCATTAATATGTCACATCTCCTCAGCTGTTCCACTAATGAATCCCCTAATTTTTCACAATTTTTTTACCCTATAATCGTTTCAAGGGTTGGGGTTGAGATGTCACAGACTACAGTTTTTGAGAATGGCCTTGTTTTTTGGCTTAAGAATTACACAACCCTTAGTCCGTTAATGATTGTGTCCAAGACATCATGGAGTTTCACAAGGAATAAAATGGGTGGTACTTTGAAATGTAATCAAAATGCATGAATAATGAGGGAAGACTTTGGGTTTCTTAAAACGGGTTGAGAGACCCAAACTGTTTACAAGTTTTAAGGAAATGTAAGACTTTGGTTTGTGGAATTGAATAGTTCATTTTCACGAATGGAATACAGAGTATAAATAGGTTTGTGGCCAAACTTTGATATCTACTGTTCTATGCAGCAAAATTCTGATAATTTCTCAGTTTAAGAGAGCACTGTGTATTTTTTTTTTTTTTGAAATTTTAGTAAATTCGAATATGAATTAGTGGTTAGATGCAAACGAAGGCATTATATGGTTCAATTTCTATTGTGCAAACTTTGGTACAATGACATTTTTGTTGATGTTTAATATCCAAATTAATTCATCTTTCATAGTTTAAGTTCATTTAATAAGAAATTCGTTGCATTCTTTGTTTTTGACAATCTTAAAGAGTTGTTCCCAAGACCTATATCATATAATTGACATTCAAACCAAAATGAGTATGTTGTGTGTTATTGCCGATTTGCAAGATAAATATTCTGTCATATTATAGGCATTATACTAGAGTTGTATCCCATTGCTTGGGGATTATCCTATAAGTTTCAATGTCAGCTAGTGGATCTACACTTCTCTCTTACTTCTAGCATCATATTCTAAATTTGGAATAACATTTTTATGTTGTTTATTGGAAAAGAATGAGAAGAATTTAATGATACATCTTGAGTCTGGTTTTTATTTGGATGCTTTCACTAATTTACTCTTATTGATCAAATGTTTTGACTTGCTGACATTACACAACCTGTGGACTATGGTTTTAGTCATCTGAAGCTGCCGATGTATTGGTCTATTACTTCATGTTGAAGGTAGTTTACTTGGTTACCAGACTTGGTTACCAGACTTGGTTCTAGAATCTTTTCAAGCAAAGATACTTGGACATGGGAGCCTGGTAGTTTTGTTTAAATATTATGCTCTGTGATCAGAATTTGCAATAGTATGCTCTGTGATCAGAATATGCACCAGATACGAGTTGACTTGCAATCTTCAAACAATTCTCATGTGATGTGTTAAATCCCAACCTACATAATTAAGTACAAAATTTATTGTTTGACTTGGACTTTCAATTTTTGAGATTGCTCAATACCTCAATAGTTCCACCATCGAACCTATTAAAGATTTTCATCAATTACACACTTTTAAGTTCTGGTTCGCAATACTTTGTAGGATAGAGTTTACAGTTCTGGGGACCTTTCTTCTTGTTTCATGGTTCAGTGTATGTTCGTATTGGGTTTGGGCTGCAAATGGATGAAGTTGAAACTAGTTTTAGTGCACTTTGCAGCACAGAAACTTGATGTCTATGTAACTTAGAAATTGATGTGTTGTGTTGTTCAACATGTACAGGTAATGAAACTTGAAAGGATTTATTATATAAATTGGAATTATAGTAAAACAATGTAGATGCCATAGAAGCAGTATTGGTTTGTGTTGTTCAACTGATCTGGGCTTTCTTGTTTTGTTGACTGACCATTTTGTATAGAATGAGCTTCCAAGATGAAGTGCACTGGTTTACATGATGTACCTGATCACAGATCCACATATATGATGTTGTCAAGGCATTTGATCATTTATAGGTTTTTCTATTTACATGCTAGAAAACAACTTTATCTAGATTATCCGATTGTTTGCACTAATATGGAAAACATTTTTTGTTACACCAGAGTTCTCCGTTGGATGAACGTGATTGATGGAGTACTCATTTAGATCCCCGGAGCTACATTGGGGCATATTCTGGCTGCTACATCTTTGTGTTGCTCATTGTTACTTACACATAAATGAAACAAAAGAAGTTGTCTATAGCTGTACCATTTCCATCCAAAGGGTTGGCTATCCTCCTATTTCCTGGGTTCATGTATTGTGTTCGCTGACTTGGTTTATAGTCATCATTCTAAATGTTTGTAATATGTACTTCTTCATTCACTATTGGTTGGATGTTACTCAGGCAGAATTAAGGAGACAGGTAAAGTAAAAAATGGTGTTACACTACTTCTATTATCACCAGTTCATGTATTCTATTTAGTGGCATGGTTTACTGTCTTCATTCTATATACCATAGTATAAATATGTTGTCAGAGTTGCTCTTGAAGTGGGTTGGATTTTATTCAAGCAGAGTTAACTAGATAGATAAATTTAGAAATGGTGTTATAATCCATGGGACATTCCTAGCATTCAGACATAGGTGGTGAAATTATTTTTGGAGGATTCTTTCCAACATAGGAATGTGGTCAGATGGGGTTGGAAAGAAACCTTAGAATGGAAACCAATCAGATTCCTCTGGAATCAAAAGAGATTCCAAAGGTTGTTTTCCAATTCCTTTCTGATGGACCCATTGGAATGGAATCAGACACAGCCTAAAATTCCTCTATTCTTTCCTTGTTTTTCTAACCTTCATTTGTGTGCATTAATTGACGCTTCAGCTACACAAGATCTAGATCTACAACCAGAGTTCTCTTTTCAGCTAGGAGATCAATACTCTGCAACAAGGTCTTTCTCTCTCTAGATATGCAAGCACAAATCCAAATTCTTTCCACAACAATCTTTCTTTCTCTAGATCTGCAAGCACAGACCCAAGTGCCTTCCGTAACAGTCTTTCTCTCTCTAGATCTGTAAGCACAGATTCAAGTTTCTTCCGAATTAGAGTCTTGAACCGGTCAGAAACATTACAATGGCTGGTATAGTCTCTACATCAACATATGTTGCCACTTCTACTTCCACATCGTTTGGATCCATCTCTTCAATAATAAGTTCTTCTAGTCGTAGCCTTGCTTTCTCTTTTGTATCTAGCTAACATCTCTTCATTAGTTACAACAAAATTTTGTGCTGAAAATTATCTGATTTGGAGGTCATAATTTCTTACCGTTGTTAAAGCTCATAGATGCAATATATTTTGGAAGGGTCTCAAATAGCTCCACCACAATTCCTAACAACTACAGCTGAGGAGTCTGTCCTAATTCCAAGTTTATCTGATTAGGAAATCATTGCCAAACAACTTTTAAGTTATATCTTCGCATCGGTGTCCAAAAGTGTACTCCCATACATTCTTCATCTTGAAGATTCATAAGCTATGTCTGTTAAAATATTTTAAAATTAAAAGATAGTGAATGCCATATGAATAGGGCATTCTCCTAGTCTAATGTTAAACCACTTGGTCAAAGGGGTGTTGACCATTATTGCTGACAAGGCATGACCACTGCCTCCCTCTCTCTCACTCCTTTTGTCGTATGCACACAATACCCCAATGAACCTCTCTCCTTTTGTTCTTTTCGATGAATCTCTCTCCTTTTGTTTGGTCAACTAATGACCTATAGATGGGACAGGAGAAGAGGAGTTGTCCCCATCACCATAGAGAGAGAACCAAGCTCTTAGGTGGGTGGACAAATGAGGCCATTCGCAAGCCTCTCTTCCCCCTTTATATAACATTTGTACGAGGCACAAATAGGATAAGAGAAAATGGTGGCCAAATCAAAGGAGAGAAAAAAAGAAAAATAGGAAGAAAAGAGAGAAGAAATGTGGTGTTCAACCCACTGTGAACCAAGGGCAAGAAAGAAGAAGAGATGAATGGGAGGTGACACACCTCTATGGGAATACCGGAGTTGCGAACTCTGAAGGGTGGGCAAGCATAAACATCATGGAGTTAAAACTCCATTGTCTTCCTCTTCTTCTTGGTGCAATGGAAACTGGAGACCAAAACTGTTGCATGCTTGAACCTATTCAAACCAACAGTCAATCTCTTAGGAGACTAATGTCTAGTTCTTAAGTGACACTCTCCATGGTTGGCACTCTTACTTGTGAGAGTTCACGTGCTAACGTAGATGAGGTTCCTCTTAAAGATCGGTGCTCTCGCTTACGAGAGATTACCTTGATCTTCTTGAGATGATTACTTGTTCCTTTATATGAACTTGTAATAGCATTATGCTGCTGGATTTTTGAGAAAATGGACGAATATTAAAATAATAAGTTTTGAAAAAACTTGTCCTTAAATATAGGCTTGAGTAACCTATGAGGTTTGTTCATCTCTATCGAACCGTGTAAGTTCATAGAGAGACAAGGGTTCTACCTGTGCTAGATTATATCCTGGAGTTAGCTTGGCTGGTTTTAAAAAAATGAACACTGAATAGTGCATGATGAATAGTGTGAAAATGTGAACAGTATATGGTGAATAGTGCACAAATATGAATAGTGCATGAATGTGAACAGTGTGCAGTGAACAATGAATAATGTGTGAATGTGAACAGTAAGAAAATGTGCGATTGTTCCAAATTTTCTTATTGTCCTAATAATAATTAAGGACTATTGTTGTTTTAATCCCTACTCAAAAATAACAATTTGAAGGTATGTCTCACTCTTGTGGCAAAATCGAACCTGTCAGGTCTAACTTTTAAAGAGTTAAGCTGGTTCAAAAGGGATTAGAGCGAGGGAACAACAAAATTTAGACTTTTGTCTATATGACTACAAGTCAAATCTTATTTGACTTATGATTAGAACCATGTCAGTTGCGAAAAGTTGTCTTAACAATCACTTGCAAATATTGTAAACCCTCACATACTGACAATACAATATGGGTATTACACCGTGCCTTTGAACACTTTAAATGCTTATGAATCATGCTGTGAGTAAGACATGTTCTTACTAGTAATATGGAATGTGTTACTCCATAGTTAGCTATTGATTGTGAATCTGTAAGAAAAGAACATGTTAAGTGCATTTGGTTTTCTTTATAGAAAACCAAGACTGTTTAAGTTCGTGGGGATACCCCAAAAACATTGTGCTCATTGAGGAGCTAGATATGAGTTTCCACATGAAAACTCTGAAAAGCCCATGTTTGGTCAGTAAATGATGTGGATGTGCAACATCTGGACTAGTAGTCCAATATGACATTACATTATAGCTAAAACGTTCTATCTCATGCGATGAGATATGCATAGGTGCCATTTAAAAGGCCCAATGTAGACTTATATGTTCAAACACAACTTCTCACTAACTAAGAGTCATTAAACATCTAGAGTGTGATATGATACCCTTGTAATAAGGGTGAAAGGTCAATCCAACCTCTAAGGTTGAAGAATGTCATTCTTCATGGCTTGTGCATGTCTTCTCCTAAACAATGAAAAATTATGGCAAAGGGTCCAAGAAATTTTAATCATCATCGGTGCTTGAGTGATTCGCCATTTATAAAATGACATGAATGTGTTATGTCCCCATTATTGGGATGAATGAAGAGACATGATTAAGAAAGATTCTCTCTCTAGGATTGTTATACTCTAAGTAATCCCTACAAGACTGATCACCTTTAGGAAGACTTAGTAGTCATTGACATTCGGACAACTATCATCTCAAGTGCTCGATTAAAGCATGTTCGGACTCAACATTACGATTAAATGCAATAAGAGAACATTGATTAAACCTTATGTGTTCATTGACTAGGGTTTCATTGTGTTTGGGTAAGTTAAGTTACATAACAACTTGGGACATGAAGGATATTCAAATATCTAAGAATTCTGAGATTATAAAAATCTTAATGAATTGTCAATTGACAATTAGCATTCGGAAGACCACATAGCTTCCATGACTCATTTCAAGATTGGTGAATCTTATCGAGATTGTGTTTTTTGAACTCAATAAATTCTAAATACAACATAGAATTATATGCTACCTCTAATTCTCCATTATGGATGGAGCTATAGGGAAGGGATACCGCATTTGACAATGACAAATGCAATGATAAGAGTTTATAACAAATTGCAGATGTATAATCTTACTCTCTGCATTAAGCCAAATAAAGTGTCTACTATATGTGTGTGACTCCATGTGAGGTTCTTCTATGGAAAGGGAGAAAATTCAAATGTGAATTAAATGCTAGAAGTGCATTTCTCCATAATGCAAAAAAACTGATTGTGACATACGGATATAATAAGACTTAAAATGTATAAATCAAATTATGTACGACATTACCCTTCGGCTAGTCCTAAGACTATTTAGAATGAATTTTATTCATCAAGAGATTAGAAATAGTGGGGGTAACTATGCATGTATCTAAGAACACAAGAGTACATGAGGTTTTGCTGACATCAACCTTGGAAGAAGTTTAAGACATTTAATTAACTGAAATTGATACCAACAATTCAAATTGTCTGTCAAAGGGAGATCTTGATACCCACCATTCAACCATTTAGTGGTATGATGTAATCCTTTGGAGGAATATGGTGGATGATGCATTACTCTTGATGAGATAAGAGCTGAAACTCCTCTTAAAGAGCAAGCCAATTTGGATGAATATGTGTATTCATTCCTGGTGAAGCAATTGAGAATCATGTTCTCAAGATTGCTTAGTTGGCCATCATCGAGTTTACTAAAGAGTAAGAGATTAGCTCAGTAACTTGTGCCATTAGGATTAACCACCATTGAATGGTGATGGTCTAGAGATAAGAAATCTCTTAACACTAAATCGTGTAAATGAGAAATACTCTCACGAGGAGTGCGATGAGAAAATCCACATGCAATTGACTGAATGTAAATCATGCTTTAACAACCATAAAACTATTAAGATCCTCATAAGGATCAATATGGCTCCCCACTTGGCATTATGAACTGTGTGGAAGTCTCACATTGACAATGGACTTAAAACCCATTGATTAGACATGTGTATTCACTCTAAGTCTAGCAATGAGATGTATGTGACGTAACTCCCTAATTGAGAATCCTCCATCAGTGAAGTGATGTGAATGACATTGGGAATTGCTGAAATAACTCTGTGAATTACCTGTCTATGAAGACAAAAAGAACTACTTTACTAGTTCAAGCATATACTGAGTGAAAACCCTTAGGAGGTTTGATGTACATGTATGAACAATTGTTCTAATGTATACCGACTATAAGCTAATGACATTGTGATTACCAACTATGAGCTGAAGTTAATTCTGAACAAGTTACAAACCAGTCACAAGAGAATCTCAGCTGTGAACTAGTAATACAATCTCTGATCAAGTCTAATGACTAAGGGATAAAGTGTATCATAAAACATAGATAGAGTAAAATGTTTTAGGCATATGATGACCATGTCAAACTTATGACCATTTTACTACTGAGTCGATTCACTAGGGATATAGGTAGAAAGAACTAGATTGCAAAATCTATGTCTGTTCAATATGCACTAGTGCAATGAACTGTGAAATTCATCTACAATGGATCTGCTAGAATTTGATACCAATCAAAGCTACCTATTGTACGAATTCAACACCTAAATTCATGTCTGCAAGGATAAGAGATGAAGCTCTATGAAATCCAAAAGAGCAAAATTTATAACCAAGTCATTAGAATCAGAGTATAAGGTTTTCTCATGGATGTGACATCAAGAATAGTGGTTGTGAAGCTAACCAGTGGATGCATTGAATTAGATAAAGCCCTAAAAATTCTATCTTGAGATGATCTAGGCATGTGATGCCTAATGAAGGAAAATGTCAAACATGACAAGTGTCATATCTGAAACATGTGATGAGCATCCCAAGTTAAATGCCTGATGAATAACTTTGTGAGAATTCCAAACATTTGCCTGATGCACGTGACAAGTATCCTAGGTCTATGTACCTAATGGACACTGAATTGTAGAATTCCAGGTCCATGAGCCTGAAGGACACTAGCAACAAAATCCAGGTTTTATACCTGAAGGACTTAAAGGTCAAGAGTTTCTAGGTGAGAAACTTGAAGCGCAAAATAAATTAACCCCAAGTTTAATACGGGGAATGCATGCATGATAAAAGGGTTTATACATAGATGGCTCTATGAGCTAATCGTAACATGTAAGGCTAATGAGATGACTGACTCAAGAATCAAAGGGCCCAACTATAATTAAAAACTCTAGCACATCGAGGGGAATGGAACTATTCAGCCTTTAAAGGTGTATCTGATAGATACTTAATCGAGCTATCCAAGGTTCAAAGGAAATCGACCTAGTTGTCCAAGGTTCAATGGGAAACCAACGTGGCCGTCCAACATAAATTTGGAAACCAACCTGGACATCACAGTTCAATGGGAAAACAACTAGATATAACCCACTTGTAAGCATAATTTTAATTAATGAAATTTGTCCCTTCCTATGGTGAGCCTTCAAATGGTTATTCCTATATATGACAAATGAGATGTTCTTATAGAAGGTTGTACCTGTAGAACATGTGCTTAATTACCTATGGATGATGAAGGATGAAGAATATAGTGGTTCTCTTAATGAGATCTATAGTCCCAAGTTTGGGATGGGGCTAATATACGCCCTTAATAGAAACTCACCTTTCTAAGTGTGAAAACTGGTCACTTCTTATGAGATTAAGGTTGTCTCCTTGAAGGAAGTTTACCATTCTTGAACATAGAAATTAGTAAATTTCATTAAACAACCACATATCTACATATGTTTTCCCATGATCATCATATAAATCTCTGAGATAAAATCTTAGAGAAAGTTTAAGAAGAATACCTCAATGATTTAACCGAACACAAGAATCCAATCCGACTTGGTCTCCAAAGTATCCACACCTGCTCTAGAATTCTTTGTGCTTCTCCCACTTTCAGAAAAGTTACAGGTCCCTATCTGAACATGGGTACCTCTATATATAAAGTATTTGAGAAGCCAAAGTAACCCTAGGGGGTGTGGGATCCTTC
>JAOXJP010165434.1:0-12790 GCA_025762735.1 Platanus orientalis
GACCACCTATCTCATCTCATGAGATCAAATAATTACCTATATAAAGAAACAAATTCATGTGATGATAGAATATTAATGATTATTAATTAAATAATTAATTAATTATGCTCATATTTTATGTGAATGGCTTTGTCAAGACACATATTTTCAACAAAAACATATAGAAAAAAAGGTAATGAAAGAATCACTTACTCAACAAGGCTCTCCCCATATCTTAAGGACGTTAAAGACACGGTCGGATGGCGTTTCCCAAAAGCAATGCTCCCATTCATCCCTAGAGACGAAGAACATTTTGTTTTAACCCCTATTTTGTAACACTCCGTGTTGCAATTAAGGGGTAAAATCGTAATTTTTATCTATAAGGGTAAAATTGTATTTTTATATTTATAAAGACCTTAGAGTGGTAAGAAGTATAGAACCCAAGTTAGATCACAAACTACTCAAGTTCAAAAATTATCTTAATCTTGTAATTGGGGTAACTTCTCGGGCCACTGACACAAATCCCAAGGGAATTAGAGGCTGATCCATTCCTTTTTAGAAATATCTTGAAGTCTAGTTTCCAACCCAACAAACATAACACAATTCTAATTTTTCTACAGAAAATTATGGCCAATCTCTCGTGGGTGGTTTTTCCTGAGAAATTCTAGGAGTTTCGGGTGTGTGCAGGGCGGTCGCCCACATCGTGTCTCGATTGACCAAGAGGGGGTACCTGGATTGACCGCAAGTCATCCCTGTCAACACCAACACCCATAAACCAAAAAAAAAAGTTGGGGATTCATCCCCCTTAAGATTGAAATCTTTCTATAAGTGTTATCAAATCCCAAAGGAAATTTAACTCATTTCTTATCCAAATTAAGTGAGAATACAACCAAAATATAAGAGAAGCTTGGGAGAGGAAAGGATAAAGAAGTATTAGAAGAATTTGAAACTTAGACAAGGAGGAAATCAATTTTTGATGAGTGTTCATACATAGTGTGCTACTCCTTTGTTCCTTCTACTATTTCTTCATGGTTATTCATCTATTTGGTTGGTATTTTGGCTTCTTCATTATTTGATTATTAATCTATGAGGTTTTGTTGAGTTCACTTCACTTGATTGGTAGATCTATGAGATTAGGTAAGTTTACATACATGATGTGTTACTCCATTTGTTTCTTCATGGGTATTCCTCTATTTGGTTGATATTCTAGTTTCTTCATTACTTGATTACTAATCTATGGAGTTTTGGTGAGTTCACTTGATTTGAAGATGTATGAAATTTTTGTGAGTTTTCACACAAGATATGCTACTCTCTTGAATTCTTGTCATTCTATTCATTAGAAATTCTTAGTTTGGATGAGATTTCAATTCCTCTTCATTTTAGTTGCCTTATGGTGGAACTTTGGTAAGTTTCATTCATCCAAACACTAAATCCATGGGCGATTAGTAAGTTTTCAAGCTGATTGTTCTACTCTTACTATTTTTCTGTACTTTCCTCTATTTTTTGTTGCCATTTTAGGTGAGATGACAAATTTTCATTACTTTTTGCTAAATCTATGTGAGTTTGATGATTCCAACTATTCTATGGAGTGGTTTATTTCCATTATACCTTGGTAGGAAACTTGATTACATGAAATTCTATATTTTATTTATAAATAGTTAAATCTATTCCGATTTGTGTATGTATTAGTTAAGATTTAATTCTCTTACTTTGCTATTATCATGAATTCATTGAAATCTCAAGCTTCTCTCTATAATTAAATGTAAGAAGGTTAAATCCATATGAAAGTAAAAAATGGAAAATGATTTCTACTCCTTATGCTTGATGTTTGCCTTGATGTCCCCATAGATGAGATTCTTATCCATATCATCATTGCTAGTTAGTAGTCTTTACTTACCTTAATTGACCCTAAGCTTTATTGCTTATGCTATCTTGTATGCTAATTTCTCATTGATGCTATTATTATGCTTTTCACTTGATTATATCCACTTACACTTGATTTGATGAGCTCCATATTAGTATCCTTGCATCCACATGCATGACTTGTTTAAGACTTTTACACTATTGTTGGTTTTAGAAAGTTAGAAAAGGAATTTTCGAGCATTTGTTTTGGTGTGAGTATGAGCTACTACTTTCCATTTGGTTTTAAGTATGGTCTTTACATGATCTCACTTAAGAGTTTTGTTACTTGAACTTCTCTAGTATTGTATTCTTATGCAGTTACATATTACTCTATATATGCATTGATTTTACAGTACCATTCCGATTCTGAGGATTTTGTTTTGGATCTAATCACCGGGCGTCATTAATAGGTTAATACGGCACCAGTTGCCCACTAACCCTTAATGCCCTAGGGGATTTTTGTGAACTAACCCTTAATGCCCTAGGAGATTTTTACAGGCTAACCCTTGACTCCTTGGGGGATTTTTGCGGGTTATATTGGTCTATTGACCCATTTCAGTTCAGGTACCCAATCACCGAGTCACATTAATAGATGAAAACGACACTAGTTGCCCACAACCCTTGATGCCTTAGTGGATTTTTGCGGGCTAACCCTTGATGCCCTAGGGGATTTTTGCGGGCTATATTGGTCTTATGACCTCATTTATGGACCCAATCATCGGGTGACATCAATAGGTGAAGACGACACTAGTTGCCCACCATTTTTGTTCGAGATTTCAGGTCTGTCAGGGACTCTATATAGGTCATACGAGATTTTCGCTTTGTAGTTTTGTTAGAAGCCTTATGTGGGCTAATCCGTTGGATTTGGTACGAGGTGTTTTGACGAGATTTGGTATAGGAACCCTACATGGGTTTAGTTGTTTTAATCCGATGTGTGTTTTGGTAGAAACCCTTCGTGTGTTACATGAGTTGAGAGTTGTATTAGGCTTCTATGCGCATACATCAGTTTTGATATCTATTAGCTAAGGCAGCTTATTTAAGAGGTGGTAAAGCCTATTTTTTGTGAGTATTTTCAAGCAGAAATACATTATATGATGCACTTTCCTTATGAGTTACACTTTGTTGGTTTCTGTTATAGACTCTTGTTGATTTGGTTTATTAATTCTACACCCTTATTAGATTCTAATCATTGTGATAGTTAGTCGACTCTTATATTTTCATCTATTATGATTTGGTATCATTCCGTACTCGTGACATACGATTTATTCCGTGGGACATTATGTATGTTCTCTCGCGGGCTTTATAGCTTACCCATGTTTTTAACCTCCTTTCAAATGGCGCCCTGTAGCATAGGATCCTTGGCAGATTCAGTTCAGAGAGATGGTTCATGGGGATGAGTGGACTGTCCACGTTACTTCCTTTTGTCTATTTATTTTTAGCACTCATGTATGAGATAGTTTAGATTTTGAAACATAATTTAATTTAATTAATTAGTGGTTTTACTTGAAGTGATGAGCATGATGTTGGACTGTTTGGATAGCATATTTGATAGTACCATTTAGATGCTTATAGGTATGTTTAGGTTGATAGATGGGATTAGTAATTATTTGTTATGGATATTGGGGGTTCTTGTTATATTCCGCTGCGTAGTTTAAAATGTGTATATTTATATTCCGCTGCATTTTATGGGTGGATGTTATTATCTTATGATTATGCTTCCACTGTGAATGTTTGGTAATTGAGGATAACAATTGGATAAAAAAAAAAAACTGTATACTGCAAATCAATAAGTTAAGTAAGAAACGCCTTCCGCAAGAAAAGGGTAATGTTACACTCCGAGATCCGTGAAACCGTGCACGTGCGTTTCCTTATATTATCCCAATTTCCGTATACGGGTTTCAGGGCATGACAACCTCAGACTTGCCCCACCAATAAAGGTATAAAGCATGCATTGCATATTATGTTGAGACCTTAAAATCAATTTAGACATGGTGGTAAGCCTCTCACAAAACCCAAGGAAAAAAAACCCAAGAACAAGACCCACTGAGAGTTCCAAAACAAGACCCAAAATATGTGGAGCTGTAATTGATTACAAATCTTGTAATTGATCTTGGTGCAATCAATTGTAAATCTCGCAATTGATTGCGACTCAGATCTGGGAGTAGTCTAAGACTCTCGAGAGCCAGGCCCCATATGCCGCAATCGATTGCGGAACAAATCTAGGCTTGGACTCCTAGAGCCTTAATCGATTGGGGATCTAGCAATCGATTGTGGGCCTGATCTTGAGCCACAATTGATTGCGAGCTGTAATCAATTAAAAATCTCCCAATCGATTGTGATGACATTTTTGGAAAAATTTAAAACACGATTTTCAATGCGAGATTTTCGAAATTTAAACCCCGTTTTTTGAAATCTAAGGCTCTAAAGAGATGCCCTTTTTAAAAGATTCCAATTCAAATGTTGTGGATGCTTCTCACATTTATAAAAGAGAACTTTTTCCATTAGGGTAAAGAACTCCAACACTCCAAGTCACCTAGAGAGGGTTACAAAGTTTACTATATTGAGAGCTTCCCCCACTGAGAAAAACTCCATTACTTCGCTGATTTTAAGCTTGAATAGCTAACATTATACTCTATAATCACTCTCTCTTTCTCTCATCTTGAATACCACTCTACTACTATTGAGGAGAACTTGTGATGAGTTTTTCCTAAAAGGAAACTCACATTTGACTGAGCTCAAGGAGCATTAGAACCAAGTACTTGGAGCTTGTGGGTAACTAAGACAGACTAGCTCAACATGGAGTACCCCACTTTGTGCAACTAGCAACATCAACCATTTTGTGGTAATATTTGCTTATCCTTGCATTCATACTTACTATTGTGTTTGTTTTGATTCCATCGAAGACACCGGAAACTTGACTACCTCCACCGGAGATACCGGAAGTAGTTCACACTCGCTGGAGACACCGAGTGTTATTGTGTAGTTTGCTTGTGAGCAAGTAGTTGGGTTTTTGTTTATTGACTTAGGTTGTAATAGTACCTAAATGAAATATATCTAAGCTCAGTGGTGAGCTTTAGAAGAGTAGACATAGGCCTTAGTGCCGAACCACTATAAATCTCTTGTTGTGGATTGAGTGTGTAATTGCTTGTCTCTTTTCTTTTATGTTTATTACTACTCTTGTATATTATGCATTTGATAAAATATTTGAGTAGACACATTGCAACACATACACACACACTTGGGCTAAATTAAAAGGACTAAAATCAATTTAAAATCAATCTCAAGATTTGAAAAAATGGGTAATTAAAAATTAGATATCCTATTTATCCCCCCTCTAGGATAATTTTAGTGCAATTTCACGCTTCTTCTCTAGGTATTTCTCCTTCTATGTCTCGTGATGATGCCCACATTCCTATTGTTGTTAGAAAGGGTACTTGTTCTTGTACCCAACATCCTATTGTTAATCATGTGTGCTGTGATTTCTTGTCTCCCAAGCTTAATACTTTCTCCATTTCTTTGTCCTATGTGTCTGTTCCATGTAGTGTATCCTCAGCTCTATCTCAATCTTAGTGGAGAAAAGCAATGAAGGAGGAAATGCAAGCCTTAAAAAAGAATAACACGTGGCATGTAGTAGATCTACACCAAGAGAAAAGGAGCCTATAGGATGCAGATGGATATTATTTGTGAAATTGCAATCTAATGGCATTGTAGAGTGATATAAGGCTAGATTGATAGCCAAGGGCTATATGCAAACATATGGGATTGATTATCAGGAGACCTTTTGTAACACCCTATATCTACTTATGGTAATTTTAGGACTTAAATCCAGCATTTACTATCTGTTAATGATGCACCATGTGAATGCAAGCAAGATGACTAATCTTAGTTCTCTTAAGACCTAAATAAGTCATAAGAATGAAAATAGAAGTGAGGGAAATGAATGGAGTCAAGATGGTTAACATAAAGTGAGAAAAATAACTAAAGACTGAAAATTTTCTGTCATAATCGATCATGGAGGAATCATGATTGATCGAGGAATCCCAAAACCCATAGACAGAAAAACTATATTATGTCTGACCGATCATGAGAACCTGTGATCGATCAAGATGGAGTCATGATCGATCATGGACTGCCCAAATGCTTATAGACTGAAAATCAGGTTGCTACTTGATTGATCATGGAGGACTCCATGATCGATTAACAGACTTGGAAATTTTGGGAAAAGTTTGCTAGCATGTGATTTTGCCTCTAATGCGTGTAAACACTTAGACTACCCAATTTAGACCTAAAAACATAAGAAATAGGCAAAAAGAAGGAAATGAGAAGATAATAGGGAGAGAGGAAGAAAACCCAAATTTGACAAAGATAAGTCATGAAAACTCACCCATGAGAGATTTGGTTAGGTTTTTAGGTTTTACCTTTTAGTTTTTCATAAGATCTTACTATTTTTGGTGTTTTACATCACGTATGTTGTAGAGAAAAGAGTGGAGTGAAGATTCCTTAAAGAGGAAGCTTAAAGGGAAGGGGATTCAACAAGAGGAGTTGTAGACCCAAGAAGATTTTGCTAGTGTAAGTGGTTATACAATGCATACACCTGTTTTCTCTCTTAGGATCTTAGATATACAATTCTTTAATTCATGATTTGAAGTTTTGTGGCATGATTTCTATGGATTTCCAAATTTCATGATATGAGAATGGTTTTATTCACTATGAAAGTGGTTTTTCCTTGTTAGAATTTCATAGATCTTTGTTTATCCATGAAATTGACAATGATTCTATATTTTTCCCTAATAGGATCATAGAAATCCTTATCATGAACTCATGATTAATATCTACTTGGGGTTTTTTTAGTTGTATAGCATTATTATCAACCATACTCAAAAGAATTTACAAAATTAATTTCTATGGACTCTCATATGTGATTTTAAAGAATTTTGGCTATTGGCCTCATTCATAGTTGTATGAAAGTTGAAAAAGTATTTCAACTTCATAGTTCCATATGTGCTCTATAATTGGGTCAAATATTTTATATTGTATCTACGATTGGCTCCAATTATGATCTTTTATGTATGAATTCATTGTGAATAAGCTTCATATGAGTAAATAATGGTTAAGTAAAAGGGCATGTATTTGTATATCCTATTGGATTTGTTGTCATGAATTGTACAATGAGCTTTTAAAACAGCTTTTATGTTTTAGAAGAAATGGATATCTTGTATCAATACTTGAAATAAAAAAATTAAAGATCATGCCATTGGGAGTTAAACGATGGTCAGTGATAGACAATAAGTGAAATGAATAATGAACAAGAAAAATGATTGAAGATAAGTAAGATGAATAAAAGCAAGTGATAAGGTAAGATCCCACCATTGATTGAGAGTTAAATCATGGCAAAAAATAGATGAAAAATGATAAGTTAAAGTAAGATCTCAGTATTGGGAGTTAAACGATGGCTAAAGATGGATGAAAATTGATAAGTTAATATAAGATCCTACCATTAGGAGTTAAATGAGGGCTAGAGATAGATGAAAAGTGATAAGTTAATGTAAGATCCCACCATTGGATGTTAAACGATGGCCAGAGATAGATGAAGAGTAATAAGTTAATGTAAGATCCCACCATTGGGAGTTAAACGATGGCCAAATATAGATGAAAAATCATAAGTTAACGTAAGATCCCGTTATTGGGAGTTAAACGATGGCTGAAGATAGATGATAAGTAAGATGAATAACGATAAGTTAATGTAAGATCTTGACATTAGGAGTTAAATGATAGCTAAGTGAAACAAATAATGATTAAAGAAAAGTGTCAAATGATGAGTCAAATGAACAATTACAATAAGAAAAGTGATCGATTAAAAATGATAAGTGAGAAAGTAAGATAGTCATTGGGGGTTAAACAATGAGTAAGACCCAGTCATTTGGGGATTAAACAAAGATGTTAGATTCTGCTATTGGGAGTTAAACGATGGCCTAGACCCAGTCATTGGGGGTTAATAATAACTAAGATCTCTCCATTGGAGATTAAATGATGACATAATATGTAAGATCCCGCTATTGAGAGTTAAATGATAGTTAAGATTCCGTCATTGGGAGTTAAACGATGGTCAAGATTCCGTCATTGGGAGTTAAACGATGGTCAAGATCCCGTCATTGGTAGTTAAACGATGACATAATATGTAAGTTCCTACCATTATGAGTTAAACGATGATCAAGATCCCGTCATTGGGGGTTAAACGATGACATAATATGTAAGATCCCATAGTCGTTAATTATCAAAAGAAAAATTTAAGATCCCGTTATTGGGAGTAAAATGATGGTCAATATCCCTCCATTAGGGGTTAAACAATGACATAATATAGTAAGAAATGAAAAATCATAGGCTTTGAATGAAACAGAAGCGCATAAGCTTCGAAAGAAAAGAAAACATATAAGCTTTGAAAGAAATAAAGGCACATAAGCTTCGAAAGAAACGAAAGTGTATAAGCTTTGAAAGAAAAGATAGCACATAAGCTTTGAAAGAAATGGAATCACATAAGTTTAAAAAAAGAAGAAAGTATATAAGCTTTGAAAAGAAATGAAAACGCATAAGCTTTGAAAGAAATGAAAACACATAAACTTAGAAAGAAATGAAAATGCATAAGTTTCAAAAGAAATAGAGGCACAGAAGCTTTGAAAGAAACGGAAGCGCATAAGCTTCAAAAGAAATGAAGGCACATAAGCTATGTGAGAAAGAAAAGTGTTAAGTGAAAAAATGAAAGTGCAAAGTAAAGAAATGAAAGTGTGTAAGTAATATAAAAATAATGAAAAGATGCACGTTGACAAGAAAGTGAAATGAAAAAGGAAAAGTAAATGTGTATATGTTGATAATAAAAGAAAGTGTATCAATGTTAAGAAAGAATGCGAAAGTGTATGAGACACAACAAGAAAGAAAAAAAAGGCAGAAGCCTTACAAAGAAGGTGAAATTGTCTAAGATTGACAAGAAAGACAAAATGTATATGTTTTCTAAAGAAATGGTAAGTTGTATAAGTATTCAATGAAAAGGATATGGAGTAAGTTTTTGAAAAAACTTACAATAATGTTCTATGCATTTGCTACACATCTTGTTTTCAAGATTTCATGATGTCTTAATGTTTCTTAAAAAGATTTTGCTTAGCCTGGCCTTATTTCACTGTATGTTTTGTATGATCTTTTACGAGTCCGTCAAGCTCACCCAGTTAACACTATTTTTCAAATGAGGCATAGTGGGCAGGTGTGTTCTTTTGGAGCACTTAGAAGTTGAAGGAAAGTGTCAGTGTTTAATTGTTTATTTGATGGATGATTTTACACCCTTATGAGTATCATTGATTATATGGATTTGAATATTATAACTTGATGCTGACAATAAGAAAAAACTCTTGTATGTACCACCACATAAGAGAGCAAGGTTCAAGTTTTGTAGCATGTATGAGACATTTTAATTTGTTTAAGGGGTGGGTACTTTTTGTAATAAGGCCTTTTGTGCCAATAGTAGTTTAAGCTTTCTTTGATGCATAGGTTTTATGTAATAAGGCTAAAAGCCAATGGCAAAATGGGGAATTTTGTGTATTGGGCTACAATTCACTATTTTGTCATTTAGTGAGACTCCAAAGTCAACAAAGAGGGCCCCACACTAGTTGGTAGATAATCGCTTTGTTTCTTAGTCTCTAATAGTTTAAATTTTAGGAAAGTTGATTATTTAGAATTCTTAGAGTTTAGGAAAGTTTGGTTACCAAGTTTCAAGGTTTATAGTCTCTTATCCTCTTTTTCAAATGTCAACAAAGAGGGCCCCACACTAGCTGCGCCTAGGTATCTCTCTTGTCTTCTTCTCCTTCTCTTAGTCTCTTATTCTCTTTTTCTTTCTCTCTATATTTTTTCTTATCTTCTTATTGACTTCTTTAAATTCAAGTTGTGCTGACTTTTGGATTTTTTTTGTTCAAGTTTCATGTGGACTAAGTTTTTATATAATTTTTTAAATCAAATCTTATCGGAATTCCACAAAATTTTAACGATAGAACCCTACTGTACATCAGAAAATATCTAGAAAGTTTTGAAATTTTCTAACACATGATCAAGGATATTTTAGTAATTTTGGGGGTTCTGCCAAAAAATTCTAGAATTTCCCTTTAAGCTTCTTTCTATTTCTTTCCTCTTTCTTTTCTGTTCTATTACACTCTAACCTCTATTTCATCATTCTATCTCATGTTTTATTTTATTTTGTCACAACTTATGAGTGTTTTACATCTATTCTTGAGTGAAGATGCCAAGTTGGTAAGTTGGTAAATTCTGTAGGCATTGTCTCATAGACCTGGGTTCAAACCCCGTCTTCACCTACTATTAAATTAACCACTAACATTTAGTGATAAAAAAAATATATTCTCAAGTGATTTGCTTTTTCACTTTAAGTTTAATTAATTATGGGATTTTTGGGTTACTCTGCATCAGTTTTGGTATCTTCTCTATTGTGTTGCATCAAATTTGGTGTCAGAGCCCGGTTATTTCGGTTTGTTCTATCTAGTTGAAATCTCGGGCCCTTTTCGGACTGACCCAGACCTTTACTAAAATGACTTGGAACCTATCAGAATTGATTGAAACATCACAGAGATAAGTAAAGAGGACATATATCATGAAATTAAAAGTTATGGACAACAGATTAAGGCTACAAGGATGGAACTGATTTCTAGGATGGATAAGTTTGAAGCTACTAAGCCAAATTTGTTGCAATGCAATCTCAACTAGAAAAAACTATAAAATCCCATATGGAGAGGTTTTCTAGCTTATGTCTGAGAAAAAATTCTTGATCAAGAGCTTGAATATGAAATCCAGTCTAAAGCTTGGAAAAGGAAAATATCAAGGCAGAAGAATTCATGCAGATTCCATCTTTAGTCCTCTAATTTCCATGTTGTAAATCATTACAAGAGGCCAAAAGTCATCCATGACAGAGAAGATTTCAGCTTAAGCAAAAGCCTAGAAGTGGACCAGATCAAGGTTTAGGTCCAAGCAACCATCCAGTTCCAAGAGCGCATGCGAGTCATCAATTCTAGGACCTCCACCACATCTGCCACCTTTGTTGTGGATTTTTGATGTCACGCCCCAAACCCGGGCCCATGCAAACTCGACAATAAAACTGGATTCGGAGAGTGACATTGGTTCAATCTTTCATATTTTCATATCAATGTCATAGATAAATTTTTTTTCTTTCTTTATTGTTTTTACTTATTTTTTTCATTTCCAATTCATCTATCATTCTTTGACATTGCAATAGATTTTTCAAACAATCATCTAATAGCGGAAGCATTACATTGATAACCATTTCTTTTTAAACATCTAAATAATGTACGCAAATGAAATATGTACATTCACTCTATATTTACATACATGCATTATAGCTAACCATACCAATTAAATGAGAGATCTAAGGTTCTTTACATTTCAATTCATAACATGAAATAAACCAAGTCTTATTAATAGTATACACATTCAATCCATAATATCAAAAATACCTACAACGTTCTTTAAGAAATTCAAAAGATCATAACATGTGTATCCGGTTCTTCCTTTGTTTGTCTCCTCCTTGGATCAATGCTTTTCATCTATAATGGTTGCCAATTTTGGGTGAGCTTGACATGCTCAATAAACATATATGCAAACTATACCAATATAGGAGTCTAAATAACGGTGCATGATTGAAAACATTGATTGCCTGTAAGTATTTCATATTCTAAACATGGAGTAAATAGATGCTAACAATAATATAACGGTCCATGGATGATAATTTTTAAATAAGAGTCAAAAGTCATGAACCATGAATAATAGAGATTCAACAATTCAATAGGGAGAATATCATATTCCCTTGTTAACATATACATAATTCAAAGGTTCAATAACTAAGTTCGTTCTCTCATAAAGATTCTTATCACTTATCATTAATTGATTCATATACTAATTTATTTATCAATGAGTTTGATATTCAATGGTTCGATGATTCAATAATCAATGTTCAAATGATTCGATATTTCAATAGACATGGTTTAATGATTCAATATTTCAATAGACATGATTCGATATTCCAATAAACATGGTTTAATGATTTGTTATTTCGTTAGACAGTTCAATGATTTAATATTTCAATAGTTCGATAAACCATAAAACATGATAATTTATCATTGTTACGACCCAATGGTAGGTCTCAAAACAATATTCAACAGAGTTCAATGATTCAATATGTTCAAAACAATATTCAAAGAGGTCAAAGAGTTTAATACAATAGATGGTTCAATCTCCATTGTTCGACCCAATGGGAGGTCCCAAAACGATATTCAAAGGGGTTTAATGATTTAAAGCTCAGTATAGTTCTACCCTGTTTTCTACCTACGGTTAAGTCCCTTGTTTAGATCCAAAGTCATTAAAAATAGAATTTAGCCCTGTTTTAACCCTGTGTTAGGTCCCTTCATTTTTGGTCCCTTCATTTTTTAGACCCAAGGTTAAGTCATCAAAAATAGAATTTTGCCCTATTCTGACCCAGGGTTAGTTCCATGGTTCAAAATCCCGTGCGAGACGTATCGGTATCATAGGTGGGTAAGATGAAATGACTATATACTACGAAAAACCAGTGGAAGTCCCATGTATTGCGCGTCTCACATGTGTCTTGTAATACGTGAGACTTTTTGGACCATTTTGCCTTAAAAATACACAACAAGACACGAAACAGGCTATCTCCCGTATTGCAATACATGGGACTTTTTTATTCTTGCTAGATTTAGCTTCTATAAGCTAAATCTAGGACTCCACTTGAGTCCATTTTGTTTAAGAAACTAGGATTGAACCCGAAACCCTAAATCTCAACAAAAGCTTCGGTAATCTATCTATTTCTTCTTTAATCCCTGTAGAT
>JAOXJP010165445.1:0-26823 GCA_025762735.1 Platanus orientalis
TGTATAAGAGACAGATACGTGGTCTGACACATGTTTGTTAAATTGACGCATGTTTATCCAATGCCTTTTTTTAATTCCTTTAAAAAACAGGCGTTAGGCCTGAGACCAAAATCCAGCAACCTGATTTTGGCCATTTGGACCCCTTAGAGGTATGGCAAAATTCTGAAATTTGACATTCTATCAGGCAATACATATATGAACAACATATAAAACATTTTTCTTAAGATCATGTATAGAAAATTCGCAATAAAATCAGCAAATATTCCCCAAAACTAGGTCTCAAAAGACTTGTTTTTTAGGGTCTGTTTGGGGGGCCATCTCAAGGCCTTTCATAGCTCTAAAAATCATCAAATTAAATGAAAAGCATCCTACATATGTTTAGTCTAACAAAATAAAATTTGGGCTCAAGAGGTCCTCTAAAACAATCATAAGAAAATCACCATTGAAATGAGTCAAAAATAGGAGTAAACATGTACCCAAATTGGAGGAGTGCTCCAGCATGAATTGAACAGCATAATAGCATGCAATTTGTCATATATTGAAAGGGGAGAGTGAATTTGAAAAGGGTTTAGGCTTACCTTGCCAAGGATTGAAGTGGACTTAAGCTTTTCCTCTTTTTCTTCTTTTTTTCTCTTAAGATTTGGGGTTTTTTGTGGCTCACCCTCATGAGCACAAATTTGGGGCTATTTATAGCCCTAAATTGAAGTGATGAATAGCTAGGATTGAGGATAAGGGCTGCTAGATGGAGGGCTAGGATGATGTCTATCCTAAAAGAGGTGAAGGGTGGTTTTAGCCCATGATTTAACAATGGTGGTTTTGTGGTTTGTGAGGCATTGAGTATAGGGTTGGGATTGAGTTAGATGGATTAGGTGAAGGGTGAGGATAAGGGGGTGAGAATGGGCATGAATTGATGACATGGACCAATGGGAGAGGGATAGGTTTATGATGTAGTTAATCTTGAAAAATGATGGAATTAATGATGTAGGATTTGGGGATTTGGATTAACGATGTAGTAAATGGAGATTCTAAAACAAAGGTCCACATGCATTTTTGATTTTTTTCTACTTTGTCTTGGCAAACACACTAGTCAACTGGATTTGCTATCTGACACCCACAAACCCTCAAAGTCCAAATTATGGTAAATTCATAAAAAACTTCATTGGACTGTAGGAAGGGTAAAATGGTAAAATTATTTATCAAAATCTTGTAGGAATACATACGGGTTGGATCATTGGAAATACTACCTCAAATGGCGAGTTAATCAAACATGTGTGTAGGGCGAAACATGAAAAGCCGTCTTTTAGAAGAAAATAGGAATCGCGCAGATATCAGTGATTCTGCTTGAGTTTGCTTTTCGACTTTTTGAACTCTGTTGATTATGAATAGACAGTGGTTTTCAAGTTTCTTGGACATTCCAGTCTCATTGGCATGGTCAGAATTAGGTTTCGGAATGGGTTTGAATAAAGACCAACGATGCAATAACCTGAGAAATGTTGTAGTTTGGATGTGATAGGGCTTGTGAACGGGTGGGCCCATTGTGGACAACTAGTGGGTCATAGAGTGTTGGAGTCTTGAGAGTCTTGGAGCCACATGAACTATCATGACATCATTCAAGTAAAGAGGAAAGCTTCAGGGATCATTTGAGGGTCTTGAGATAACTTCTAAAGGTAAAAGGGTAGAATGGTAATTTTTTGCCCGTGGGTTAAAAAAAGTGAAAATGTGAATTCTTCACCTGTGATGCTTGATAACAAGAAGGTTTATGTAGGCAGAGAAATTCAATGATCTGGGTGACAGATAGTGAGTATTGAGCCTTTAAAGGTAAAAGGGCAAAATGGTAATTTTTTCATCTATGATGTTTTCCTAGAGAAAGGCTTACAAGAGGTGGAAAACATACTAATGACATGAATGGGGTTCTAAAATGTGGACCCTCAAAGTCCTGTTGGTGCTTTTGAGAGAGATTAGGGTTTGTCTAGAAATGGTACATTTTGGGTTGTAATGAGGTGCTTTTACTAGTTCATTTGCTACTGGAACATCCAAGAAGACCTCTTTAGGAATGTCTAACCTCCTAGAGTCCAGGTTTGTTTTTCCTAAGCTAAGGGTGCTTAGAGTCTTGATGCCTAAATCTTGTTATGTTGTCCCTATGCTATCACATGATCGAGTCAAAATTTGGGTGCTGACATTCCTTAAGGAGTATTTCATATTCATTAGTTTACTCATTCTCTTTATCTTTTTCCTTAAAAGGGTTTAGTTGAATTTGAGAGATGGTATTTTCTAAGGATTTTGATTTTTCGGTCAACTCCTTGTTTTTCCTCTTTAGTCTCTTATTGGCTTTAGCCAACTCCACTCTCAATGAAGAGTTTGTCAAAGGCTTCTTAGATGTCTTATCATCCTCATCCTCTTCTTCACCATCACTATCAAATTCACTTTCATTGGTTAATGAATCCATAGGAGTTTCAAAGGCCATGAAGACTTTGATCTCATGTGAAGTATTCTCCTCACTATTTTGTGTTTCATTTTCTAACTTTTCCGAGTCACCATCCCATGTAGTAACCCTTGCCTTGCCCTTGGATTTCTTCTTTATTCTTGTTAATTAGCACATTCCTTGGCATAGTGGCCTCGGTCTTTACACTCATAACCAATAGTTTCAGCATTGGATGTTTCTTTTCTCCTAAAGTTTAAGTTAGGCCTTTTAGGTTGTCTCTTCTTATCATCTCTAGTATTCCTTTTTTGGCAACCAAGGCAAGTTCCTCATTAGAATCTTCATCGGTGTCGGATGCATCTACTTTAAGTGCAATTCTCTTCTTCTTGTTTGTGGGCCTTAGTTTTGGTTCAAATGTTTGTATTGACCATATTAGTTCTTCCACGTTCATATTTTCAAGGTCTTAGCATTCTTCTATAGCCATGACCTTGGGATAAATCATTCAGGGAGAGATTTAAGTATCTTTGTAATAATCTTAGAGTCACTCAAGTCTTCCCGAAGACCTCTCATGGAGTTTACAATATCTTAGAGTCTAGTGTGAAAATCTATAAATTGTTCTTCTTATTCCATATGAAGGGATTCAAATTTTAAGGTAAGCATTTGAAGCTTTGATTGCTTTACGGTGTTAGTCCCTTCATGGGTAACCTCTAGAAGGTCCCATGCTTCCTTGGTCGTTTCTAGATGACATACTCATCTAAATTCCTTCAAACTAAGGGCACAAACAATGGCATTTAGTGCTTGATAGTTAGCACTATATCCATTTTGTCATTTGCATCCCAATCTTTCTTTTTTCCTAGTGAGTTTCTTCCAACCCTTTAAACGGAGTTACAAATACTTAAGTCTAATGCTCTAAGAAAAATACTCATTCGAGCTTTCCAATAAGCATATTTAGTTCCATCAAAGTAGGGTGGCTTAGAAGTGGAATAACCTTCATTCTTGGAAGCCATAAATGGGTCTCTATGATTAAGGTATGGATCTAGCTCAAGTTATTAAGCCTAATAAGAGCAGCCTTACTCTAATACCAATTGAAATTCTATCCCGGTATGATCCTAGAGGGGGGTGAATAGGATCTCTACATTTTTTCAATTCTTTTTTTTTATTAAATTGTTGTTTCATTAAGTTAATTCAAGTTAATCCTTATTGAAAACAAATTGATCACTAAATGTTAATCCTAAGAGTGTAATTCTAAGATGATCAAGTAGCTATGAATTACAATTCTATACTAACACAAGATATTCAATTATACTATGATGCCCAATTGTCTCAAATTCAAATTTGATTAAGGTGTTTATGCATGAATCAATGAATGGAAATTACAAAGTAAACACACACCATGAAAATCATAAGGGGACAAGATGTATAGTGGTTCAGCACTTGGGCCTGCATCCACTTTCCAATACCCATGGTGGGGTGTATTGATTTTTATTAATAGTTATCTTAACTATTACAAGAGAAATCAATTAAACTTACAAATCATGCTCAGTTAAGCATACACTCCCTCCAATGTCTCTAGTGGATGTGATTCTCCACTTAGTGTCTTTGGCGGATGCTCAAGCTCAAGTCCAGCTTCCTTGTCTTTGTGGGAAGCTCCAGTGTGATGGAAAATTGTAGTAGTAGTTGTGGTGCTCAGCCTCTAGAGCAGATAAGTGTATCCATGGTCTTCACACCTTGTGGAGAGCTTTAAGTGGATCTTTCTACATGCCTCAAGCTTTCTAGTGGCTTTTTGATGGGATCAAGAGCCCAACTTTTTTACTTGGTGTAAGGTTGTGCCAATCAAAAGTTCCCCAAGTCACTCTCACCTTCCTCTCAATAGGATTTACCTATTTTGCTCAAAAATCCCCTTCAAGGGTTGATTTCAAGGAGTAATTTGCTTGTTGGTTGCTCAATAATTCATAGGGAAATTGGATGCCCAATGTTTAAATGCAATGGTTAGAAATATTAGCATTAGATGTAACACCATGTGTTGCACTTAAAGGGAAAAACTATAATTTTACCCCTATAAGGGTAAAATTGTCACTTCACATGTTTTAAACAGACCTTAGAGTGGTTTAGGAACCCTTTGGACCAATTTAGGAGTGTAAAACCCAAATTGGACCATGACCTGATCCAAGTTTTAAAACTACCCCAAGTGCATTTTAAGGTAACTTTGTTGGTAGACTTGTATGAATCCCAAGACAATTAGGATTCAAGGCATACATAATTGGAAAATTCTTCAAGTTTACTTTTCAGTACCTCAAACGGCACACAATTAAAAGTTTTCTAGAGAAAGTTATGGTCATTTTCCTGCGAGGTGTTTGTGCTGAAAATTTAGAACACACAAGGCGTGATGGGTCACCAATCTCCTAATGGGTCATGGCATGACAGATCACACATGGATCACAACATGACCCATCACTAATCTCCCGATGGGTCATGGCGTGACGGGTCACCAATCTTCTAATGGGTCATGGTGTGATCGGTCATGCTCATGGGTCACAGTCCTTGGGACTTTTTCGAAGAGCTCGTGACCGATCACGAGATTTGTGATTGGTCACATCATGATGGTTCACTTATGGGTCATGGCCTAACAGATCACACATCAAACATGACATGGGTTGCGACCCAAAAATCTGGAAATTTTCTAAAAGTGAAGAAATGACATGGCACTCACCCATTTGACCCCCACACATATGGGATCTTGTCTTAGACAAGTTAAACCCTTTTAATACTTTAATTAGGTCATTTAGACTCATTAGAACAAAGAGAGAAAGATTTAGGAAATTAGAGAGCTTTGGGAGAAAAAGATAAGAGTTTTTCCCCAATCGGATAATTTTCATTCCCAACCATGGAAAACTTACTAAAATAACTCACTTTCTTCCTTGATCTTATAGTTTTACCTAATTAATTTTAGATTTACATTATTTTACAGAGAATAAAGGAAAAATGAAGGAGGTGGTTGGAGATATTAGAGCTTGAACAAGGAAGAAGACTAGGAATAGTGAGTTTTCATATATGATGTGCTACTCCCTTTGAATTATTGTCTCTTTATTCATTGTAGTTCTTCAATTTTGGATGGATTCTTAGTTTTTCATGAATTTCTTATTAAATTTATGAAGTTTTTCTGAGTTTACATTACTTGATCCTTAGATCTATGAAATTTTTGTGAGTTTTCATACATGATGTGCTACTTCCTTTACTTATTATCCTTCTATTCATTTGTAATCTCTAGTTCAGATAAGATAATCGTTTTATCTTCATTTTGATTGCTTGGTTTTTGAAGTTTGGTAGGTTTACTTCATCCAAACACTAGATCCATGGAAGATTAGTGAGTTCTCAAGTTGATTTTCCTACTCCTTTTTTTTTTTTTTTTTGGTACTTTCCTCCATTTTTTGTTGTCATTTTAGATGGGATTTTAGTTTTCAGCATTTTCCACTTAGAGCTATGTAAGCTTGATGATTCCACTTATCCCATAGAGTGCTTTCCTCCATTATACCTTGTTAGAAACCTTTGTTTGGATAAAATTCTGGATTTCATATGTGCATTACTAGGTTTACTCAAATTTGAGCATGTTTTATTTAAAATTTATTCATTCCCTTGTTCTATTACTATTGATTCATTGGAATCCTAAGTTTTTCTTTATGATTGAAGGTTGGAGGTTGAATCCTTGTGAAATTTAAATGGAGAAATGATTTCTACTTCATATGCTTGATGTTTGCCTTGATTTCCTCATACTTAATATTTAATTCATATCATTATGGCTAGTTGATAGTCTCTTCTTAATTTGATTAGTTCCGAGCTTTATTACAATAACAATAACAACAACAAACATCATTATCCCAACTATTTGCTTATTCAATTTCATATGCTAGTTGGTCATTAATGATATTATTATGTTTTCCACTTGATTATGTCCACTCTTACACTTGATCCGATGAGTTCCACATTAGTGTCATTGCATACACATGTCTTCCTTAGGATTTTTATATTATTGTTGGTTTTTGAAAGTCATAAGAGGAATTTCAAGCACTTAGTTTTGGTGTAAATATGAGCTATTACTTTCCATTTGGTTTTAAGCATGGGTTTTACATGGTCTCACATATGAGTTTTTACTGCATGGTTTCATTATATCCTTATGTAGTTACATACCACCCTATTTATGCATGGATTTAAAGTACCGATCGTATCCAAAGATTTGGTTTTTGACCCAATCTTAGGGATTCATTAATAAGTGAAAATGGTCTTATGACCCATTTTAGGTACCTAATCACCTGGTCACATCAATATGTGAGGGTTGTCTTATGACCCATTTCAGGTACCCAACCACTGAGTCACATGAATAAGTGAGGACAGTCTTATGACCCATTTCAGGTACCCAACTATCGAGTCACATTAATAGGTGAGGATGGTCTTATGACTCATTTTAGGCACCCAATCATTGGGTCACATTAATAGGTGAAAACAACACTAGATGCCCACTGGTTCCATATGAGATTTGGTTTTGTTAAAGACTCTACATGGTTTACAAGATTTGGTTTTGTTAGAGTCTCGATGTGGGCTAATCCGTTAGATTTGATACAAGATGTTTAACGAGTTTTAGTTCGGAGACCCTAATAGGACGCGTTGGTTTCATCCAAAGTGTGTTTTGTTAGAGAGGTTTGAGGGCTACATTGAGCTTCCATGAGCATGCATCTGTTTTGATATCTATTAGCTAATGCAGCTTACTTGAAAGGTACTACGTCCTATTTATGTATGAATATATGTAGAAAGCATTTACATTGCATGTTGCTCTCTCCTTATGAGCTATCTTTTACTTATTTCAATTATGGACTTCTGTTGATTTAGTTTTAATTTTCTGGTACCTTTATTAAAATTCTATTATTGTATAGCTAGTTTGATTCATATATGTTACACATGTTCTAATTTGGTATCAAACCGTACTCGTACATATTCGATTTACTTCGTAGAACATTATGTATGTTCTCTCATGGGCTTTATATCTTACCTATGTTTTTAACACTATTTCAGATGACGCTTCCTAGTACGTGATTGTTTGCACGTCTAGTCCCAAAGATGGCTCATGGGGACAAGGGGATTGTTTATGTTATTTCTTTTTTGTCAGTTTTATTTTCAATACTCATGTATGAGAGAAAGATGTATTAAGATAAGATTCATTTGGATGTTTAATTCTTTCTAGTTGGTCAGATGAGATTATGATGGTCAGTTGGATGGCCTTTTATTATTACTATTAGATTGGAGATTTGTGGTTTATTTGTTATAAATGTGGAGATTTTTAGTTACTTTTCATTGCGTAGTTTAGAATGTGTATGTTTATATTTCTGTTGCACTTTAAAAATAGATGTTATTATCTTATTTTTATGTTTCCGTTGCGACGTCATGGTAATTGAGGAATTTTAATTGGATTAAAGAATGAAAATTTTAGGTAAGTTATGTAAGGACTCATTTTGTAGGGAAAGAGTCAAAATGCGTCACACTCCGAGATCCACAACTCTGTGTACGTATGCTTCGTATCTATTACTCTAATTTCCACGTGCAGATTTCAGGGCGTGACATTAGAAGTTTGGAAAATTTTGACCCCTCAAAAAAAGTTTCAGTCCCTCGAAAAAAAATTGACCGCTCAAGCTTCCCATGAGAAAAACCGTTCTCTGTTTTTTCTAGGGGTGGCAATGTTTGACACGACCCAAGAACCCTATACGACCCAACACGAAATAAATCGGGTTAGGGTTGATAGTAAACGTGTTTTAGGTCAAATGGGTCAAGCCACTTTGACACAATTAATAAATGGGTAGGGTTAGGGTTGAACCATATAGTCATATACCCCTAACTTGACACGACACGAATATAACCCGCCAACATGAATTATCGCTTAACCTGCAAACCCGACATGAACCCAACGAAATAAGCGGGTAACGGTTGACTATAAACGTGTTTCGGGTCAAAGAGGGTTGACCTACTTTGACACGATTAACAAATGGGTCAGTTTAGGGTTGAGCTATATAGTGTTATATCCTTATCATGACACGACACAAACCCCACCCCTAGGTTTTTCTCAACACAAGCACTCAAAATTATTTTTAACCGCTCAAACAAGTTCGAGCGCTCTAAAATTATTTTGACCGCTCTAAAATTCTTTGCCTTGATTTTTTGAGTTTTATGCTTTAGGATTTTAAGCAGTTAGTCCTACGTTCAATTTTTGGGTATTTTGAGTCTACCTAGGGTCAAGCCATGGTCCACAGGGGTCTCGGGCATGCACCACAACCTTGTTACATTTTACCTGATTTACTTTTTTTTTTAATGAAGTGCAGTTGATGCCTTGACTGCTTAAAGTCTTCCAAGTGGTTGGTTTGACGAGTGTCTAACTTGAAAATCTCTATGTCTCGGTATTAGTTTGCAGACTAGACCTCTTATAGGCTCATGAATATTACACTTATAGACACAACCTAGAACTTAAACACTTCGAATGGAATTGACAATACGAATGACTAAACAAAATTATCCCCAATTACCCCCACAATATAATCACTTAAGTTTAATTCTATGAGTGAAGTCCTAAAGTGATCAATTAACTATGAATTACAAATTTATATTTTCACAAGATATTCAAATATACTAGTGTGCTCAATTAACCCAATTTGCAAATTCAATTAAAATGTTTGTGCATGATTTAAGATATTGAAATTATAAAACAACCACAAATCATGCAACCACAAAGAGACAAGATGTATAGTGGTTCGACACATTGGCCTCCGTCCACCTGCCAATGCCCACTCCGAGGACATATTGATTTTATTAATAGTTAAATCCTAACTATTACAAAGGACATCAACAAAACCTCTTTAGTGACTCCGTAGAGGTGACTTTGCAATTGGTGTCCCTGGTAAATGCCCACAAGTCCATTGTCTCCGACATAAGCTTCCACCTCTAGTGCCTCCAGAGGAAGTCCTCAAGTGATGAGTTTGAGCAAAATGATTATGGTTCTCCGCCTCTTGAAGGCAAGTGTGACTATAGTCTTTACACCTGATGTAGAGAGCTCTCAAGTAGATTTCTCAAGTAGGGATTTTGCTTTCTAAAGCTCCTTGATAGATGCAATGGCTATTCTTCTAGTATTGGATGATGATTAGGCTAATATTTTTCTCTCAAGACATTCTATCTCTTTTCTTATATGATTTTTCTATATAGCTCAAAAACACCACATGAAGAGAGGTTTTTCAAATGATTATTTCAATGGGATGCTCAAAGAATGATTCCAATATGTGTAGGAGATGTGTCACCTCATTCGGGGCCGATCTCATTCATATATAGCTGAGCCAAAGGTCCCCATGGCCTCAAACAATCAAGAACAATGGTTAGAAATTTGACCGTTAGAATTCTGGGAAATTTCAATTGATCAAACTTTTTTTTTATTGCTCGAAGTCACACAGTTCGAGGACTCAAAAAAAATTTTAACTACTCAAAGTATTTCAATCTCTCAAAAATTATTTTGGTCGCCCTAAAATCCCCTAATTTAATATTCAAAGATAGCTTATCAAGCCGTTTGATTTGAGTACTTGTCGGTCTCAAACGATCATTAGAATCAAAAGTTATGGCCGTTTTGAGTTTATATGTCCATTTTTTTACTTCTTTACTCATTTTTCACTTGAGATTTTTGAGCAATTGCACCTAGGGTCATATTTTTGTCTTTAGGCCTTCCTAGGATCAAAGCTTGGTATTTGGGGGGTCTTGTGAGCACACACACACAAACCACTTGGTTTCATTATTTGATTTACCTATTTGGCTCAAGGTTGATGCATTGACGATCACTAGGAGTCTTTGGGGTGCTTAACTCGAACCGCCTCCATGTCTCGGTGTTGATGGTCTTTATGTAGACACACATAGGCTCTCATACTACATTTTCCAGTATTCATTCACAACCTATACAACACCTAAACACTAGAATGGAATTGACAATACAATATGTTTTAATAGAAACTTCTAGTTGTCAGTCTCTTCACCAAAATATATTGCTCATAAGGCTTTCTAAAGCTCCCAATAAATCTGAACTTTTTTGGAGAATTGATTGAAAAATTCATTAGTTAAAGACTCCATAATGTGGTGTCGGTAAATACATTCATCTCAATTCCATTTTTTTCTTTGCTTAGGCTGCAGCTTCAATCTCAGCCTCAGTGGCTTAGCAGGGGCAAGGTATACGAGAGGTTCTTCTATCAAAACATACTTGACTTCTAGTTGTTTGATCCAAAATTCAATTTGGCCTAACCCCTTCTTATAGTTCTATCCATTAAACTAGTTTGTTTCAAAACTAGCCAAATTAAAGGGACCATAGTGGCAATGGGAGTGGACATATCTTCAAATTGTTGGAAACAACAATTCTAATTAATCCTTTAATTGCACGATTTTCAAAATCAAGTATCTGACTTAACAAAAACAATAACCAAGTGAACCAAGACAAGGAGGCGGCGTTGTCATATTTTTGAAAGATAGTCGAGGCCTCCCAACAAATTGTTCAAGGGAGCATACCAAGCTACCTCTAGGATACAACCAAATTTGGATTCAACTCATTGTCTCTCAAAGGGCTTGCATTACTCAGGAGAGATGTATGATATCTCCCTTGTAAACTTATTGCCCTTAGATTTGGGTTTACAAAATGTACATGAAAATTTATCCAAATTTCTAAAAAATTTGGTAGAATCTCCCCTTATCAAGTTGATTATCATATATAAAAACTGAGTCAAGAAAATAAGGGTAACACCTTTAACCAAGTGGAGGTTCTCCTACAAGAATACACTGTGATTGAGATGGTTTTGAATTCAAGGATGCAAACCTGAACTCACCAAGAGAGCAACTGATCCAAGGGTCCTAAAACACACACTAAAAAAAGGGGGAGGGGGGGAGTTTTTCTTTAATGGTTGTCTCCCTCCTTCTCTTTCTCTTTTCTATTCTCTATTCTCAGTTTGCTCTATGTTTATCTCAAGTTCATTCAGCACTTAATCAAATTGAGTTTGAAACCCATTTTTACCTTTTTATAGTGATGAGGGCTCCAATCCGATCTCACCAACCATCCCATACGTGTCCAACATTTGGTGGACATCAATTAGGCCCATATCCGTGATTAAGCTTTTCCTAATGAGAGTTGATGAGCTCAAGTCCCAATATGGTACAATCTAGCTTGCATTACAAGCTTTTTTTAAATATTTTCTGGCTATTGAACCCATTCATGAATGAGCTCATATGCAAATCAACCTGAGTCACTAATTCAGACCTTAACGGGCCTATGGGAAAATCAGGTTCATTTGCGACTCAACAAGCATCAATTGTGAATTGCGGTCCAGTTGCAAATCACGTCCCAAAGTGAACTATTCAGTCGTGAATTGGTCTGGCCTCAACCATAGTTAATTTTGAATCCAAGTCGGTTGCAAATCCCATCCTGTATTGGACCTATCATTCGCAACTAACCTGGATTCCTTGAAAGCTCTTATAGAGTCTTGAGAAAGAATCTTGCAGGCCTTAATGCAACTCCATGACGATGTACACATATGAAGTGCAAAGTGCGCCTCAAACTCCTTTCTCTGCACCTGCACCCTCACCTGTGCTCAAGCCTAAGCCCGTGTGCATGTGTGTATAGGCAATGTACACCTTGCTACTCTGCCGCTACTTGGGAGTGAGTTGCAAAATACACAAAAGAGGGGGACAAGTTATCTTGTAGCCTTTGGTATTGTCATGGCCACAGTTGGGACTTGGTGCCCCCTCCTAAAGTGCCTCTAACCTTTTCCCTGCATGCAGGGGGAACACGTCACTTTGAAAAGTGATTTACACTTTTTTGGAAGGGTGTAAATCACTTCTTGATGTGATACCTGTCAACTTCATGCAAGGGCAGGTTATGGACACTTTCGAAGGGGGTACCAAATCCTGGGGACCATGGCCACCCATCAGCCATTAGAAGCGGTTTATACATTCCGACTACTTTGACATTGATGATGTTATTTTTGTAATGTTTTTTCAGTATTCTATATATGTGCACGACACTAAAATATGAAAATACTTGAATCAAATAAATACTATTTAGATGATTGAACATTCACTTAACTAGATCAAGGCTAGTGTTTAACACTATGTCCTTAAGACAGATTCGTCCCTCGCACTGGTGCTTACGGTCAACTTGGACGTCTACCTCCCTGGATACAATGATCTTCCATACACAAAAGCAGCACTACAATCTATGTGTCTAGCGAATCAAGTTGTGTTGTACCTCTCTCTTAACTGATACAAATGCACTATGACACTAATAGCTTGACTGAAAATACGTCCCACAGGTGTAACTGAAGAAAAATATTAATAAAAAATTATATTTATTTATTTTATTGACCAGTTCAGTTTGATGTGTGTGTGTGTTTAAATATAGGTCTAACCCATGTTGGCTAGGTCCAACCCCAACCGCAAAACAGTGGTGCCCCTTGGGGCCCAAACTTATGTTCAACATTAGTGTATATGAACACACAAAATTTCCTGGGCTAGTCCATGTGGGACCATTCAAATTTCACACTTTTACCAGTTTTACCAGTGATCAACTAGGCAGTTTTGGAGATAATTTTTCATTCACCCATTGATAGTTTTGGGCTTCCAACAATAAGGAGTTGTTCTCCTCATTGAGTTGAACACAAACCCATGTGAACCCACCTCAAATGACAATTGGGTCCCACTTTTATTTTGGCTCAAACATAGCCACACGATCAGATTTACACAGAAAAATCTGGGCATTTTTCCAAAACCAAAACCGTTTCCAACAGATGAGTCAGCAAATTATGTTGCACATCAGATCATCGTCTCTCATGTTGAGCTAGAGAGAAGGATGAAATTTCATACCTGCAACATAATGGAGGTGAGAGAGAAGCTATATGACTGCACATTTGGACGCTCTTGTTGGGACGAACAAGGAAGAGAAGGTGAGAAGGTTATTGAACCTGAGATACATAAGGGTGAATGGATTTTGCTGCTTAGAGGGTTCTTCTACACGGTGTTAGACGGGGATGATTTGCTTGGTTTTGAGGTCTTCTCTGTCTCCACTCCGCTAATGATGTGAATAATAATTCAGTTGTTGTGCGCAAGCCCATCTGATAAATGGGATAGGGGCAGTGCTGTTATTATACTTGTAGAATGACCAAAGGAAAATACCCAAGAGAGCCACTATTTTGCAATGTTTCATCTCCTCTATGTGATTATGTGGGGAGCAAATCTTCTGTGTTCTACATTGGTGTGACTAATGTGTGACCACACAACCAGCTGATATGTGGTGTGTATAGGGTGAAAAACGTGAAAAAAGGTGTATAATTCAGAAGGTATGGTCTCAAAAAAAGGCACTAATTTCTAGAACACAATCGCATGCCAGTCTGGTATGCATCACATTGGTCACTGAAGATCATTTCCAACTATATGGGGAGCATATTTCTGCTTATTCTAGTTGGGAGCCTATACATAGTTTTTCTTTCTTTTTTTTGAGGGTGTGAAGGTAATTATAGTGCCAATCTAGCTATACTACACAGTAACTGAAAAGCAAGTGACATTTGATCATTAATACTGGATATTTTGCCTATCAAACGATTAGCAAAAACAAGGAAAGCCGCTATGCAAACTTGTTACAAGTTCAAAGCACATAGAATGTGTCAGTGTGTCTTGTTCAGCATGTTCATTAAAAACTTGCATTGATGTGGTTTAAATCGAACACTCTATGATCAGATCCGATTAGACTAAGCAAAAGTCACTGTTCCGTAGCTACTCCAGGTTTTAAAGCATTTGTTTCAAAACATTTCCCCTAATTACCTTTTCAAGGTAGAGGCAAAATTGGTCTCGACCACAGTAATTTTTCTCAACAATCAGTAACATATATATAATGGAGCTATGATCGCTTTTTGGTAAATCATGCTTATAATATCCAACAGCATCGACATTTGCCAAGTGCACATGCATGGGGGTTTGGTCCATCACAATAAGTATCTAATCAATTTATCTTCAAGATTTCCTTATACTATTCTGATCACCACAAGAATGAAATGGATAATGATTCAAGAGTTGATCTCTTAGAATGATGAAGGTTCACTGAAAACAGTGTGTCTGAACTCCTGGCATATATATAACCTATGAATTGCAAGCCTGCTAGACAAATATAAACTTCTATGCTTCATTGGCATCAACAGGACTATAACTTCTTTATCTATCCTCGAAACAAGCATTAATCTCAATGCACTACTTATTCACCAACTATATGCACTTTCTGAGATAAAACCGCTATAATTAATAATTAGAATACAGATAATCCAATTCTGTAGATTTAGGAATCAGAGGAAAAGGGTGTACCTTGGCTCAAAGACGAAGATGCTACAATGTTAAAATAACAGCCATTTCAACAACAAAAAATCCATTTAGACAAAGAATCATCATCCATTTCAAGAGAATCCTTGGTCAGGAAACATCAAAGTGGGCCTCAACATGCAATGTTCCATACTTGTTTGAACTTCAACTTTTTCAGTTTTAAGTAAAATATCTGGACAGTGAAATGGAGCTACATATGGTACAACTCCTCAAAAGATTATGGACACTTAAAATATTATAAATATATGTAATTTCCCTCCAACTAGTTTCAACCAAATCTGGGGAATTTATTTCCCTCTCCAGAAGTCTTGTACACATGTATTCCCACAATATGCAATCAGCTCTACCAACAATAATTAAATGGTTGACCACTCCCTTCACATGTTGTGATGAATTTGATGTCTTCTGCCATTGGTCATGTATGCTTCATATTGAGGTTGGAAGATAATATGAAATTGTCTTCAATGTCTCGATTTTCTTGTGAAACGCATTATTGCTGAAACTGCAAAATGAGATGCCATAGACTCAAAGCAACTACTTTAGTTAATTGATAATAAAAACAGGAACTTTATCAGAACTAGTAAATCTTGACTTAGGATACCTTTAAGGTGGACCCACCACAAGCGTTTTCACATGCAAATATATATACATACATACATACATGTGTGCACGTGTATGTGTGTGTTTAATTCCAAATTGGCATTACTTAATACAGGTTGATTTTTTGAGGTTAATATAATGGAAAATAATCTTTTGTGACCAATGTGTGATACATACCATAGACTGACATGTAATGTGTTTTGGAATTTGGTGCCCCTTTTTGGGCACATACAGTCTGAATTAAACACCATTTTTTATGCTTTTAACCTTAATACACATCACGTGTCAGCCCATGGTGTGTGGTCACACCAATATTGATCACATAAGATTTGCTTTGAGTATTCTAGGTGCTATCTAAGAGAACTTCCAACTTCCAAGAGAATTCTTCTACTTGTACCACTTCAAGTTATTTATATCTAAATTGCTAGAAAATTAACATAAATACTCTATTTGCTCGAAATAACTAGAATTTCCCCAGTTACAAGAAACAAAACATTGATAAACATATTTGAGCACTCCGATCAAAGCAAACTAATTCACCCAAATATATTCAACTTGACAACAAACTTTGATTCGTCTAAAATGCAACTGCCATTTTCCTCTTTCTTTTTCTTTTTTTTCTTTCACACCAAATGTCTCACATTAAGAAATGTACATGATGCAGAATCTCATCAGGGACAGATATACATGGGTATTATGAATAGGTAAATATTGGAATATATGGTAGTTACCAAGGGTATTAATGTAACCCAGGTGTATTTGCTATAAATAAAAACTCTTTTATGGATTGTGGGATATTACACACAATTCCCCTTTCTCTATTTCTCTTCTCCTTCTTCTCTTTGTTTTTCCTTAATCCTTTAATCTCTCTCCTATATCACAGAATGATAAAAATAATTATAGACAAGCCTGTTAATGTCATCTGATTATATAAGTAATGTCAGCAATTACACAGTGAACCTTCATGGATCAGAGTAGAAACCATATGGGATGATAAAGAATGATTTATGATGATCTGTGGTATATTTTCTCAGTTTTTTCAACTCTTCTCCCTCATAAGAGTTTTTTTTTCTTTTTTTTGAGAAAAGTTCAGTTTCATTTATTTGATATGTAATCTCACGTGAGTAGTTGTTTCCATTGAAGATCTGTACTATTTGGGTGGGTTTTTTTTTAATCTAACAAAATAAGTTTCAAAGTGATAGGTAAAGATGCACACGGAGCGGGGCAGGGCCAAGCCACTCTGAAAATTGGCCCATAAAGGCCTAGCCCAAATTTAGACCCGATGGGGACTAGGCCCAAGTTTAAGCCTGGACTTAAAAGCTTAGGCCGTGCTCAGGCAAACATTGGCCTAGCCTGATGCCTGAAACTTTATAGGTAGATATGTAGGTTCTTTTTTATTTTTAGTTTTATGTAATGAACTAATGTGCCTTGGCCCTACAAGGCCCGGCCCAGATCTGGCCCTGCGCAAGACAGATATGTATCCATGGCACAACAAAGTTTTTCCCATTCATATTTACTGCACTCGACAGAATATCATATGTCTAGAATACGTGATATGCCATAAATGGCACAGTGGTGCTATGTAATTATTTTGAAGCTATACATTGCCATTTTCTATTGTTTCTGAAGTTTGAACCTCTCAATGTTTGACATGAGCTCCACTGCCATTTCAAATGCATTGGGTAGTGTTAATTCACACATGGGTACCCATAGTGATAACCTAAGGTTACAGTCTTGCAGATCCATATGATAAAGATTGGACTAACTATTTTGTTACAAGGAAAAAGATTGACGATAGTCATGGAATTAATGGTATTGATATGTCAGCCTTCTTAGTTCCCTAGGGACATCAGCCCAGTAGTAATGGTTATATCTATAAAGACAGGTTGATGCGCTGGTATAACCAGTTAAATCATTTTCTATTTAATCCTTAAAGTGGTTGCTTCCTAGTTTATTTGGGTCATTGATTTCTTGTGTGAAAAATGTGAAATTGGAAAGAAATGTTGTATAGGTCACTTTGAATAAAGATTAGGAGTGTTTGTTCCTTCTATTATTCATTAGATGTTTGGGGGCCAGCTCCTAATGTTTCTTTATTTGGGTAAAAATATTTTATTACTTTTGTTAATCATTATACACATAGTACTATTGAAGGATGGAGTTCACTCTGTTATGTGAATAGTCCATGGGATAATAAGTACACATTTTGACTCAAAAATCAAAGATTTTTTGTCTTGATAAGGTGGGAGTATATGTAAAATCGTCTTGTTTAATATCTTCATGAAAATGGGAATGAACATCAACAGACATGTTAGAACACCACAACAAAATGGTATGGCTGAAAGAAAAAACCTTTTTTCAGTTGTTATAGCATATCTCTCTAGCATGAATGATCCAAAGAAATTTTCCTCTGAATGAAGTTAGGCTTCATACATGATAGATTGAATGGCCATGAAAGTGTTGAACTGTAAACCTCTTTTAAATTTCTTCATCTTGGCTGTTCTTTGTTATTTGTTTCTATTAAGGTCTTTGGGTTTGTATGCTAAGTTAGAGTTAAACTTTCTAATCATAGCAAACTGGATCCAGAACCCCAAAGTGTATCTTCTTGTGTACTATCCTCTCAGAAGGGGTATGGATACTATGATGCAGCAGCCATAGCATGGCTTGGCAAGAAGTAGACTTTATAGAAGCCACAGCCAAAGAGGAACTTTAAAAAAAGTGCTGGAAATATAAGGGTAGTTTAGGAATTTACACAATATCGGGGTCTTTTGTAATAAGGCTTTAAAGATGAGGGTAGTTTAGGTTCTTTTGGAATTTAAAAGTCAAGTGCGGCCCAGAAATTGACTGTATGACAGCTTGAAAGAGAGGGCTTCTACACTTTCTTAAGTTATCAATTTAAGAAGGAATCTTGAAATTCTTATGGTTGGGCCTAGAGTGGTTTTTAGTATTACTTTAGTAGGAGTTTAGGAGTATTTAGAAGTTTCTAAATTTTAGATTTCCAAAATATATTAGGTGTACTCTATTTAAAGAGGCTGTTACCAATGTATTGGGGGGAATAGTTTGAATAAAATTGAGAGCTCGTGTCTCACAGTTAGTGTTATGATTCCATCCAGTAGTTGGTGCTACTATAACTGATGCAACACTATCCAACAAATCAATCAAACAAATTAAATCCAAGCAAGTCTGAAGATGAGAGGGTGTAATCTGTTGGGTATGGACTGCATGGGTTCCAAAAGAATCAAATATGATGTGCCATAGGTTCTGATGTGAATGTTAACAGCAAGGTAACAAGAGGATTAGAGAAGCATAATATAGTTCCACGGTGACTATCAGGCAAGGTTATAACTTCAAGATCTGGGGAAACAACAAGCCAGGAATGATGAACTTAGGACCAAAACAGTAAGTAGATCCAAGGGAATTAAGGAGTTAATGTGGGGCAGAACCTGGGTTGTTTCTGGGTAGGATGGAAAGCTGGGACAGCAAGTTATTAATGGGTCGATGGGCTGGATTTCAGGTTCAGTTATAAAGGGGGAACACAGCAGATTAAATAGAACCATTGAATGTTTGTTTAGATGCAGCACATTGGATCAAACATGGATAATCAACAAAGTGAACTGGGGTGTATCAGCAAGGTTTATAGATTATTACTCTGGTTCAGAACATTCTTCAGACAGTGAGTATGCAATTGGAGATTTCACATGTTCTCAGAAGTGGGATTCTGCGTTCAGCAAAGGGGATACAACAAGGGTGTGACTGATAACTTTAGGCATAGAACAGTGCACAAACTAGAGAAAGTTATGGGGTTAATCAGGGACTGGACAGGGTTAGGGAGATGATGCAAGGGTATGATTTTTAGGATAATAAAGTCCAGGATATTGACAGGAAGATGGCTCTTGATATGTGGGGTAGAAGGTCTTTTTCGTTTATTCATAAGCAAGCTAGCGGGAGGTCGGATGGCATTTTTGTTGCTTGGGATATGAAGGTTATGGAGGTGCTAGATAATCGCATTGGTGAGTTCTCTATTCGGTCTTAGGTTGTAATAAAGAAGATGACAAAGTATGGGCTTTTTCTGGAGTTTATGGTTCGTGTGATCAGACAGAGTTGGGTTTGCTTCGGGAGGAGCTGCGTGATGTTGGGTCTGCTTGGGAGGTGTCATGGTGTGTTGGGGGTGACTTTAATGCAGTCAGATATCATGGGGAGAGGTTGGGGGCTACTAGAATGACGAGACATCTGAAACAATTCGATAGTCTGATCCAGAAGATGGAGCTGATTGATCTTCAGTTACAGGGTGCCACCTTTACGTGGACAAATAACCAAGATAGGCGTGTTAGTAGCAGGTTAGACCGATTTCTGCTGAGTTCAGAATGGTTGGAGAAAGGCTCACTCCTTTCCCAAGAAGCTCTTCTCAATCCTGGATCAGATCACTGCCATGTTCTACTCCAAGCTGCGTACCCTTCTCTAGGACCGAGGCCATTCAGGTATGAGATCATGTGGTCGGAAATCCCTGGATTTAAGGAGCTTTTAAAGAAGTGGTGGTTGGAAGCTGAAGTTGAGGGTTCGGCTAACTTTGTTTTTGCACAAAAGCTCAAAATTCTAAAAGAAAAAATCATCCAATGGAAGAAGGAGGTTTTGGGGGGCCAGGAAGCGAGGAAAGTAAAGTGTTTGAACACTTTGGAAAATCTGGAGCAGAAATGTATGGTTAATGGGCTGAATATGGAAGAGAAGAAATTAAAGTTAGAGGTTGAAGGAGAATATAACACTTATTTGAGAATGGAGGAAATTTCATGGAGGCAAAAATCGAGAGCAACTTGACTTAAACAGGGTGATTCAAATACAAAATACTTTCATAGAATGGTCAATTGGAGGAATTCTTTGAATAGAATAAACCGGTTGGAGGTGGACGTGGAGTGGATTTATGATCAAGGGGAGATCTAGGATGCAATTGAACAATACTATATTAATTTATACAAAGATCCTCTCCCTACACGGCCATCCTTAGAGGGAGTGGACTTTGATAGAATCTCTTATGACAAGAGGGATTGGCTAGAGAGGCCCTTTTCTGAGGAGGAGGTGAGACATGCACTCAATAGTATGGAAGATGATAAAGCTTCAGGTTCAGACGGATTTCCCTCTCTGTTCTTAAAGGTGCGTTGGGATGTAGTATGAAAGGAGGCAATGGTAACATTCAAGGCGTTTTATGGAAAAGATAAATGGTGAAAATCTCTTAGTGCAACATTTATCTCCCTGATTCCAAAGAAGAAAGATGTCACCCAAATTAAAGATTTCAGGCCCATTAGCTTAGTGGGTTGTTTATATAAATTATTAGCGAAAACCTTTGCCGTTCATCTTAAGTCAGTCTTTCCCCAAATCATCTCAGAATCGCAAAATGTTCTTTTGCCGGGAAGATAGATCACAGATTGTGCTTTATTGGCTAATGAATGTATATATGCTATGTAGAAAATAAAGTGAACAGGTATCATTTGGAAGGTGGATATGGAGAAGGCCTATGATCATGTAAATTAGGGCTATCTTGATTGGGTCTTGGCTTAAATGGAGTTTGGGCTGAACTGGAGAAATTGGATAAAGATTTGTGTGTCTTCTCCGTCTTTCTCTGTCTTGGTGAATGGCTCTCTGAAGGGATTCTTTAAGGGTAGCAGAGGTTTGAGGAAAGGGGACCCGCTCTCTCCTTATTTGTTTCTTATGGTGGTTGATTTGCTGGGAAGAATGACATCTAAAGCTGTTTCTGTAGGCCTTGTAGATGGATTTTCTATTTCTGAAGAGGGACCGAATATATCCTCTATCCAATTCGCAAATGACTCACTTTTCATTCTCAAAGCAGATTCGGAGGTGGTGAGGAATTTGAGATGCATTTTATTGATTATGAAAGTAGCTATGGGATTAAAAGTGAACTGGGGAAAGTCTACAGTGAGCCCTGTAGGGGAGATTCCAAGTATTGATGAGATGGCTTCTCTATTGGGATGTGAGGTGGCCACACTACCAATCACTTATTTAGGACTACCTCTTGGAGTGAAGTCCTCATCCAAGGAAATCTGGAATCCAGTAGTGGAAAAGATGGGGTCAAGGCTTGCTAGTTGGAAAGGACGGTATTTGTCTAAAGGGGGTAAGTTGGTGTTGTTGAGAAGTGTGTTTGCTAGTTTGCCAACGTATTTCTTGTCGTTATTTCAAGCTCCATGTTCAATCATTGACCATCATGATCAAATGCAGAGGAATTTTTTGTGGGGATCATCCTCTATGACAAGAAATATCCATTGGGTTGGATGAAAGAATGTGTGTAGGCCAGGGGACCAAGGGGGATTGGGACTTCGCCCCGTAAAGGCTACTAATAGAGCTTTGCTTTGCAAATAGCTCTGGAGATTTAGTAGTAAAAGGAATGCTCTTTGGCGGCGAGTGGTGGCTTCAAAATATGGAGAAGAACTTGGGTGGGAACCGAGAGTTCTGAGGGGAGTTGTGGGGTGTGGGGTTTGGGGTTTGGAAGGGTATTTGTAAAGGGGTGGATTCCTTCTTTAGACTGGTGTTCTTCAAAATAAACAACGGAGAAATGGTGGGGTTCTGGCATGATTGTGGTGTTCTAGGGAGCCGTTGAGGGTTCTTTTTCCGAATTGTTATGACTTGGTGGTAGAGAAAGGGGGATCAGTGAAAGATCACTTTATTAGGTCAAGGGTGTTTCGGTCCTAGAATATTAGGCCTCGTAGAAATCTCAATGATTGGGAAGTTGAAGAAATGGGGAGCCTCTTGGGGTTGTTGGAGTACTATGAGATTGGAGATGAGGATATGCAGGATGAGATGGGTTGGAATTTAGATGAGGAGAAAGGATTCACAGTGAAATCAATGGCGGCTACTCTAAGTCCCCCATCCGACTACTCATCTCCAGGTGATTGTGTTTGGAATTGGCTTATCCAATTGAAAGTGTCCTTCCTATAGTGGGTATTATGGTGGGATAGAATTCCTACGGTGGATAACTTGATAAGGAGGGGGATGATCATTCCTAATAGATGTTGCCTGTGTATGGCTGATGCGGAATCTTCTGGGCATCTATTTATTCATTGTGCATGGGTCAAGCCTTTCTGGCGCTATTTCTTATCCCATTGCGATGTCGACTAGGTTCAGCTGAGTTCGGTGAGGAGCTTGCTGGAATGTTGGCAGAGATAAGTCGGCAAGAGTGGTTAGGAAGTGGGCAAAGCTATGCGGAAGGTGATCCCAACAGCAATTTGTTGGGTAGTTTGGGATGAAAGGAACAGGAGGTCTTTTGATAATAAGTCCAGGCCATCTCGTGTGGTCCTTGACGCTATTTTAGCAAAGTTGTATGACTGGGTGTTTGTGAGTCAGAACTGGGAGAGACCGGCTTTTACGACATGGATTTATGACTGGTTCTCTCTTATCTTGTAGCCCTTGGGGCATATGTGATCTCGTTTTGCTGTTTGTTGTATTCCATTATTCTTCTTGTTTTGGCTCTGTGTGTTGGGGCCTGTAGCATTCCTCATGCTGAGTTTTTGATGATTTTAATGCAATGCATTACCTTACTTTTAAAAAAGTAAATAAAAGAGAAGGGAAACCAGGTGACCGCAAGTGTGTATGGGTTGATGAGAGAAAACAAAAGGGAAAGGATTTCTGGTATGACTGAGTGTATAAGGGAAGAAAGAATTAAGGTTTGATGGTGGGGAATCAAGAAAAAAAAAGTAAACGAAATGGGGTTACAAGATGGAGCAGCAAGCATCCAAAGATAATGAAAGAGATGTAAAGAAGAAGAAGAAAGAAAGTAAGAAAGGGGAGTACCTGTTTGTGAGGTAATCACCTACCATCACAGTTCATGCCCAACAGATTACACCCTCTCATCTTCAGACTTGCCTGGATTTAATTTGTCTGATTGATTTGTTGGGCAGTGCTACATCAAAATTTATATCAGAGCTTTTGTACTGCATCAATTTTGGTATCAAAGCCAGTTCCAATTAGTTCTACTTAGTTGGAGTCCTTGGGTATATGTCTAGTAGCTTTGTCCATACAATCTATACTGCCTGATGGTTAGAAGTGCTGATCTGTAATAGCTACAGCTGTTGATACGACTTATTGTGATCTGTGTTTGCTTTAGTATGTCTCGTGGACTGTATGATTATGGGGTATGCAGTTTGACCTCGTATCATGATGTATAACCACCTTTTTGGACCTACCTGAACCTAAATATCAATACATATCTAAAGCTATTTCAATCCCTTATAGCTTGGTTACAGATTAAACACAGTCTATTGGTTGTCTACCCTCTTATAACTGGCTTCACAAAGCTTTTGTGCTGCATTCCAGCAGAAAGTGCTTTGATTGCATACTGTTGTTGATGTTACCCTCAGTCTTGGGTATTTTGGTAGCCTATTATTCTTGCTGAATATATTCACTCAGGGAACATTATATGAGCTGGTTTGATGCTCTGATTCATCACAAGAACTGAGTCACCTTCATCAAGGATGGCTTCCTACTATGGTGTTCATTAACGAGTATACATACTGCTGCTGCCATATCTTTTTGACTGGATCATGATTGTTTTGAAGAGTTATAAGTGATGGAGGACTGTTTTCCTTTGCTTGACTGTGCATCTAATGTAAACTGATTTGATAGTGGAATCTTAAGTGCTGGAGCCTATTATATTTGATGTATACTTGTTGATTTATGGGTTGTGGATGGTCTTTAGCTAGCTGATGTAACCCAAGGGGTTTTACAGTCAAGTACCCATTCACTTTCCCTAATGGAAAGTGTATTGTGGTTATACTCAATGACTGATATGATGATAACTATATTTCCTGAGAGATGGCCGGACAATTTGTATATTCGGGATGATGCGGACAACAATATGTGACTTATGTATGTGCCACCACACAAGAGAGCAAGGTTCAAGTCTTGTGTTATGTATGGGTTGTTTTAATTATTTAAGAGGTGGGTTATTTTTGTAATAAGGCCAATAGTGCCATGGTTAGTTTAGTTTTCTTGGGTTTTTAGTTGTAATTCTGTTTTTCACTTTGAACTCAATTTTTCTATGGCCAAAACTTAACTTTTTGGCTTGATTTTGGTGTCATTAGATAGTAGGGCTGTCAATCAGGCCGGGCTGAGATCAGCCCGAACTTAGTCATATGGGTCCGAATTTAGTCCGAGCCCGAACTTGGCCCAAGGTAATTAGCCCAAACTCAACCCGTTCTAAAATCATGGGCTAGGCTATACTTTGAAAATATACCTAATTAGTTAAAATTGGGCTTATAATGGGCCCAAAACTGTCCTACATTTGTTGGGCTAAGCTATACCAATTTCAGGTCTAGCCAGGCCAAACCATATTTTATACCTATTTCGGGGTAGGTCAGACCGGGCTATATTTGATTACTACTTGGGGCTGGGCTAGGTTGAGTTCGGGCTGAAAGTGAGCCTACCCGAACTCAGCCCGAATAAAACTCCGAGCCTGAAATTTGGGCCCAAACTCAGCCCAGCCCGAAGTTACCTTCACCTAGCCCGACTATTCTTCGGGCTGGACATGTAGGGCTTCGGGCCAAGCCAGCCCAATTGACACCCTTATTAGATAGGTTATTCAGTTACCTTTCTAACAAGACCAAGATTGCACAAATCTGAGATGATTTGGGAAAGTTATGGCCAAATTACTAAGGGGGTGTCAATAAAAACAAGAATAGTGCTTTTAGAAAATCTTAAACTTTAATATTTAGGAAACTAAGTTTTTAGAAAGTTTTATATTTTAGAAAACTTGACTACCAAATTTAGGATTTTAAGAAATTTCCAATTTTAGCAAGTTTCTAATTGTTTAAGTTTGTAACCCTATTTAAAAGCAACCTCTCCTTCATAATTTGATAGTGAAGAATAAACAAGTTTTTTAATATTTGGGTGTTCCCAAGGTGTGGTTGTAGCCATGTTCTCCTCTGCAAGGGTTGATGTCATGGAGATCGTAGCACCCTAGTGCACTTGTGAGTATGCACCTCACCCTCCCTTTTTCTCCAAGGTATCTCTCTTATTTTTCTCTAAATTTCTTATTCTCCTCTCTTTCTTTCTTTTTTTTTTCTTCTTCTTCTTGAAACCTCCATTAAAGAATCTTCACCTTCTTCTGAAATTCTTTGATTTAACCCATCAATTCTTATCAGAATTTCATTGAATTTTAACTATAGAACCCTAGAACATGTCGGAAACGACCATAAATATTTTAGAATTTTCTAATGTGTCAGAGGGACATTTCGGTAAGTTTTGGATTTTCTATCCAAAATTACGAAAGGCATTTTCCTCTATTTTTTTATCTTTTTTTGTTATTTCACATCCTAATCTCTTTTCTTAAATTTTATTCTCTGATTTCTTGGTTATTTGTGAGTTTAGATTCAATTCTTGATTTATTTTGCTTCCACACCTTTATTTTAAATTACTTGAGGCCTTGCAAATTATTCCACATCAATTTTTGGTATCTTCTCCCTTGTACTGCATCAATTTTGGTATCAAAGCCAAGTTAAGTCAATTGGTTTTATCTAGTTGAGGTCTCGGCCCCTTTCCGGACTGTCCCGGAACTGAACAAACTTGACTGGAGCATCATGGAAATTAGTAAAAGGGACGCGTATAATGAATTGATTTCTAGGTTGGATAAGTTTGAAGCTAAGTTTACAATTAGCCTAGATGCCAAATTTAAGGCCATTGTGGCTGTCCTTCAAGTGAAAGGGATTATTACTCCACTTCCCATATCAACTTCAAAGCCCAAGTCTACAAGTCAGATAATAACTCAAAAAAACTCAAAGGCCAAGACACGGAAGAGAATAAGGTGAAAGAATTTATGTAAAGCTTCTATACTTGGACCTCCTCCACTTTCCATATTGCAGATCATCACTAAAAGTCTGACTTTGCCTAAGCCAGAAAAGATGTTTGTTTAAGTAAAAGCCCAGAAGCAGACCAGATCAAGATCAAGGTCCAAAAAGCCATCAAATCCACAAGGTACATGTGAGTCATCAATCCTCGGACCTCCACCACATCATTCACCACTTTTGAAAAGTCTAAACCATTTCATTGGAAGCTGTGACGGAGAGTGGCTGCATCAAAATTCGATGTCGAATTTCATCCCACCCCGGGAGAATGATGTAGATAACATTATGCGACTTATGTATGTGCCACTACACAAGAGAGCAAGGTTCAAGTCATGTGTTATGTATGAGTTGTTTTAATTACTTAACGGGTGAGTTATTTTTGTAATAAGGCCAATAGTGTCATGGTTAGTTTAAGCTGCGTTTGGTAACTCTCCCGAGAAGTGATTCTCGTTGCTTTCGTTCCCAAGATTCCAAAATAGGTGAAAATGGTGTTTGGTAACTTCGCATTCTCTTCTCGGATTCCACTCCCAAAATCGGTTTGGGAGTGGA